>OX030948.1:17146258-17363758 GCA_943735915.1 Pherbina coryleti | reverse complement strand
ATTGTACTAAATTTATTTTTTAACTTCGTTATGAGCTCAAAAAACTATTCTTGCTGTCGTAAAATAAAATATACAGTAGTTCCACTTCTATGTGAGTTATATTGTATTTGCATAGGCTGGTATGATTTTAATCTATTAAACTCAGATTAAAATAAAATAATTTCGAATTAACAAACTGTTGAAATACAGTTCTTTTTTATGTCAAAAATTTATCCATCATATTTTATTTCTTTGGAATAGAACTAAAACGGTTCGGCTGGTGAGATAAACTAATAAGTTAAAATGCACAGCTTGCATATATTTTTTATTTTCCTCTTACCTATTATATGGTCAGAGATATTTATTATGTATCAGATATTAAGAATATAATCCTTAAAAATTCTGGCCTTAATAAATGAACGAAAATAATTTATATGTTGTATTAAACGAAAAAAATAAAAAAAAAAAACAGCAAAATATGAAAGATATTAAAAAGGAAAGAAAAAGGAATGAGTTGAAGTAATCTTTAAAGTTATGATAGCCTAAATCAGTTGAGAGCACATATTGGATAACATGTAAAGAATAATAAAGAAAAAAAAAACAAGCTAAAGCACTGTTACAGGATAGGACATAAAAGGATGAAGTACAAAATAAGACTTTGAGCAACATCATGTGATGTCGTCGTCATGTTTCGATGCTGAATGCCGGTGACAGGTTTTTTGTAAAACAAAGTAACTTTAATGCATTCATAAACAACTTTTGTGGCACAAAATGTTTAAATGTATGTGAGCAAAGCTTGTCAGGCACATTGCAGGTGTGCTGTATTCACACACATGCTGTAAAAGCTAAAACTTTTCGAAATTGCAAATTTTGCGCATAAGTTTTAATGAATTATGAAGGATATTCAATGTTAGTAGAAGAGAGAACGGAGTTGGGGGTTTGTAGACAAAAACAAAAAAAAAAAAAGTCAAGACCAACTTTTGAGTTATGAGCGGTAGTAGCTTGAGTTGGGTTGAAATTGATGGAAAATGTGCTATCAGCTTAAGTTGTCTATCAATAAATTTCAAGTTATTACCATTCCATGCCTTCCTCGCTCAAACATTTAAAATAAATTGTTTGCATGCAAACATATTTTTTTTATTTTGCTTTTCTGGGCTGCTCTTGAATGGTTTTCTCGTAAAAAGAGGAAAAGTTATGGAAAAAAGATTGCGGAAGTGCTTTTTGCATATGTGTGGATTTGTTAATATTTACTCGAGTGTCAGTGTGTGGGTGTATGGGATCGTCTGTGGGAGTGTGTTTGTTTATTTACTATGCGCTTCTTAAATGGAAATTTGAAATAGATTTTACACATATGCCTGCTGCTGCTGCTTGTTGAACATCTTGTTGCGTAGCCGATGTCAAGGACTAGCTTACATACACACTCACCCTGTCAAATGTGGGAACTGCTTGTTTGACTGCTCTTATTGACAAGATTCTGAGCAAATAAAAGTTTTGGCAACATACACAAAATTTTATGTCATTTCTTTAAGTTTTTATTTTCTTGTTTGTGTATTTTTTTATTTGTTTATTTTTATCTTTTTTTTTTTTTGCCAACAAATATTGAAAATTCTCTTTACTTTGCTGTCCTTGCAAACTCATGCTCCAAATAGAACACCTCAAAATGTTGCTCTTTTAGCTGTTGCTAACATGTAACAATTACATATTTATGCATATTTAAAAATTGTTTGAATTCTCCTTGCTTTTTACATGCTAGCATGTTGCCGGCAGAACAGCGCAACAACACAAAAACAGAAAAAAAACCCTAAGCAACCCACTAAAACTTGTTGAATAGCTTAAGTATGAAGAAAAAGTTTATTTTATGAGCTTTTAAATTACTTGTTTAAATATTCAAAACTTTCTTACGAATTATTTGTAGAGCTCTTCAAAGCTTTTCTCGAATGTAAAACATTTTAGCATAATTGCGAAAAAATCATGCTGAACTATATGGAGTGAATGTAAAAGTTATGCGTATTATTAAGAATTATTCAAGAATTAAAGCTTAAAAGTAAGATTGATATATTATGTATGAATGAAGCCGAGTGTGCGAGAGTGTTTGGTGCATTAGGCTAACTTCGCCATTTTTGATTTATTATTAACAATGAAATATGTGCTGCGATGTGACCTATGTGTGCTGTCATATCGCTTGTTAGAAAACATATATCTATGTATATTCTCAGGGGAAAATTTTTAACGTAGACTTAGTTCAAAATTTGTTCCTTTGATTTTTTTTTTTTTAGATAATAATAAAATAAAAATAAAAATGGCGCAGCTAACTTCATGCACATGAAATGTTGCGGTTCAGAGGTAGAAAAAATACAAAATCTCTGAAAAAAAAACACTAAAAATCTTATAAAGAAAACTACATGAACTCACCTCAAGATTTTGAAAATCCATTTCCATGCCACCGCCACCACCTGTTCCTGCAACACCCACGTCAAGCGTTTGATCGCTATGACGTCGCCGTAGCCGGACGCCATCCTGGCCACCAGCACCACCCGCCAACATGGCGCACACATCAAGTTCAGTGTGTTCATCGTAGGCGCCACAAAATGTAGTGGCCTGCGTGCATTTGTCACGATCGCGTTGACCGCGTGATTTTTGCAATACCGTCCTTTTGCAGCGTGTACCACAAGCAATGGCTGATATTTTACTAGCATAATAGTACATAGCCATGGGTCACGAGTGTGTGCGGGGGCGTTGTCTGTGCATTGGTGAGGTGTGTGGGAGGTGCTGTAGTTGCGGCTGCTCGAGCTGTTTTGGTTGATTTTCGTTGGCTTTGTTAAACAATCAATGATGACTTCTCTACGCTTCTCGTCTGAAACCACTTCTCGTTACAAAACCACAACAACTATTAAAACCAAAAAGAAACAGACAAAAACTAAACAGAACACACTTCTTTCTATCTCAACGCTCACTAGCAATTAGCTTTCAGTGTACACACCAACACGTTTCCACTTAGCGCACCATGCTTTTTCTTGCGTCAAATTTTCTCTAAGTGTTCGCGTTGAAATTTTAACCGTTCTACCACGCACGTTTCAGTTTCCGTTCGTTACACCGTTATACCGTAACAAAATGGCGCGCCAACGACACTGCGTATTTCCACTTGCTACTGTATTTGCGGAAAAAGCTCACAAATGGCGCCACAAACATCAGCTCGGTGGTTGTCCTTGTCCGTTGACTTTATCGGGGGGGTTTTTTTTTTGCCTGCACGTAATCGAATGTCAATTAAACGCGGTTTTGGTTACGAGGTTAGCGCATCGCGTTCGTTTTTGTACCTGACTTTCTCGGATTTCTTGTGCCGCTGTTGGCTGTACTGTGGTTATTTTATGGCAGAATATTTTTTTTTTTCTAGCAGCTTGTCTGCTGAAACGTCTGCAAAACATTTTTTCATTATATAAAATTTATTCACATTAAAGTTTGTTTCTTTGTGCATTTTTTGTTGAATTTAACACTTAAAGATTTTTAATATTTTACATTTTGTATGTTTGTGTGGAAGATTTCTTTAGACCTTTCGTTATCTTTAGGATTTATTATATTTGATGCATTGCAGAGTACGCCACAGCTATACCTGTAATGAAAAGAAGACGTGTAAGGGCTAATAATGTTTGTGTTGATATTTATCATTAATATGAATTAATTATTTGACTTCATATAGCTGGATATATCAAAATATTTTAGTCTTGATGTTTAAAAAAAACGTATTTTTTTATTTTTCTTTTATTTGGACATTTACATCATATATTTAAAATATTTTTTTAGTTTTGAAATAATAGTTATGATATTTGAAACACTTAAGAATTCTAAAACTTAAAGTTTTTCAATTAAATTCTTGTAACTTATGAATTTGTACTATTTACACTGATAGCCCTACTTTCATATGGTTACGAAAGGCACCTGATAAACTAATTTGCCTTTTCACGAAACAGAAAATAACAAGAAAAAACCGTAACAGTATTTGTAGCATAGTTACACAGGACTTTTATCATATTTTCATTAAAAATCCACACAAAAATTCTACTCAATCATAAATTTGAAATGATATTGATTGTATGTATCACATTGTATGCATGTTGTATGCGTGGATGTATCACATTGTATATATAAGATGTTCTCATCCGGAATATCTGAAAAAAATAAGCTGCTTTATTTTGAGATTTTCATACAAATACGTTTATATGAAACCCTTCAAATTGTGAAAATAAAACAGCATGTCAAAAAATATATTGAAAAATGTCATGGGATGATTTACAGTTTTACACAAAATTGTGAAGCTTAATTTCACTCGAATTTAATTTAATAAATTTAAATGAATTTAAATGAATTTAACACGTAAAACAAATTCGTATATTTGCAATTTCGTTTGCGTTTTGATTTCGTACGATTTCCATCAGTTTGCGGAAAAGTAAAATTCTTCCTCAAGCTGGGAAATGTGGTTAAGTAAACACTTTAGCCTGCTAAGAAATATATCGAAATTAGAAAATTTACACTACCACAAAAAAAAAAAAAAAATAAAAAAATATTAATAAATAGATAATTAGCTTGAGCGGGAATGCTTAAGGCTACTTCACAAGGTCAGCCGTGCGTTGACAGCTAGAGTAGAAACTCACGTGTTCTTATGCAGCAATTCGCAATTTGACTTCAAACTTTGATTGTAAATACGAAGGGGTACGATCAAAGCAAAGTTCGATCTTACGAGATGAGTAGAAAAATGTTCTAGTCGGTAGTGCGTTTGACATTTGTCGCTATGGAAGGGTTTAATTTTCATTGAGATAGTTTAAAAGGTGGGTGTTCTTGAGTTTATATATGGATTTGTAATACAAGGTGGCGCAAAAGTAATCCTCCTATCCGAAAATGCTATAAATTTTGCGATTGGCCCCTAATGTCAGTTCTGTTTTAACATTTGTGTAGTAAACACATGCGAAATACACGTTAATAAACAATGTTACGCTACACTGCTCCAGAACGCGGAATTAATCACCACCAAGAGGAAGATGATTTTTCATCAAAAATAATCATGAGTGATGAGGCCCATTTCCATCTTAGCGGGTACGTAAATAAGCAAAATTTACGATTCTGGGGCACTGAAAATCCGCGTGTAACCCACGAAGAGCCATTACACCCGCTCAAAGTCACTGTATGGTGTGCTGTTTTCGCTGGAGGAGTCATCGGACCTTTTTTCTTCGAAGACGGTTACTGTGAATGGTGAGCGCTACAGAGCAATGATCAATGAGTTATTTTTGCCGCAACTTGATGAATTGGGATTGGAAAACATGTGGTTCCAACAGGACGGTGCAACGGCACACACTGCACGTGCCACAACCGATATGCTGAAGGATGCATTTCCCGGGCGCCTAATCTCTCGATTTGGCGATTTGCACTGGTCAGCAAGATCGCTTGATTTGACCGCTCCAGACTTCTTTTTGTGGGGCTTTTTGAAGTCGCGGGTTTATGTCAACAAGCCTCAGACTCTTGCAGTTCTTAAAGACAATATCCGTCAAGAATGTGAGGACCTATCGCCGGAAGTTTTGGCCGAAGTGATGGGGAAATGCCATAAAAAGAGCTCAAATGACAATCAACTGTGGCGTCGGCCATTTACATGACATCATATTCTCGACTTGATGTAAAAAAAATTAAAAGACCAAATAAAAATAATCCACAAGAAGAATCAAAGTTTTTCATTTTTTTTTTTTGTATAACAGCCAAAAAACATCGGAAGGTTATTTTTGCGCCACCTTGTATTATCCCATGTCACAGTTTATAAATTATTTGATTAATGGTTTGAAAGTAATAAAAGTCGAATTATAATAATATAGTTAAATTATTTCTTTATGTTTTTTTTTTTTTAAATTTTCATTGATTTAATCACATAAGATCTACTTCATTGCGTAATTTAGGAAAAAGTGACTTTTTGTGGAATTTCTAATAAAATAAAAAATAAATAACTGGCCATTTCAGCCCTTGAAAGGACTTTGACCTAGCTTCTTATGATCAATTGTGTTGTGCGTGTTATTAAGTTTGTACACAATTGACCGAGAACCGGACCTACATGCTTAACGCCGACTCCGAACGGCGATGAACGCAATGTTCTCGTTCTCAAGAAGCTTTACATGGCATTTGATTACTCTCTGAGGTTTGCCATTGTCTGCAGAGAGGTGACGGCCGTACAGACAAATTATTTTAATTCAAATAATTTTCTGTCGCTGCTGGGGTTCGATCCTGGGTCTCCAAAGTTCGTTGACATAGCGGCCGCGCACTTTAACCAACTACGCCACGGTCTCCAAATTGTGGTATTTCTAATGTGACTATTTACATTTGCATCATCTTAGTTGGTCTTAGTGACATTCATCTTATAAAGTTTCTATAAAGTCGATCAAAGTACTTAAGATCAGACTGACCTAAAAAGTTGTTTAATTACGAACAAAATATACCAAAACTTTTTCAAAATTAGCGAATAGAACTCGGGTTATGCCACCCTTCTCGTTGCTGCAAAGATAACACTTCGAGAAAAAATACGTTAAAAATGTCACGGGTTTTTTTTTAGTTTATTCCTTAAATATCGATTTTCATATATTGCATGCGGTACGATAAAGAGGATGGGAAGCGATTTCACTTCCCAGAAAAAAAAGTGTTAAGAAAAAGTGAAAGCATTGTTGTGTGGTGGAATGTTAACAAAAAGCTAAAACTTTAGTTAGGTGGTGGAATGCTATGTCGTAGAATGCAACCATTTATTAGCAATGGTTTGTGAATTTGCTAAGATGAGTTATCGATGTCCGGAACTAAACGAGTAGTTGTGGTGAATTACTCACATGTAGCCACGTTCACTCTGTGGCATATTTTTAACGCATTATCGCAGTTATTATAACTGTTATAATGTTTATTATAAACTATAACAGTTACTTTCAATCAAAATAGATCGATTCATGTTAAAAGAAAACCATTTTCCACTTAAAGCAGCCGCTGTATTGACAATTCACATATCGCAAATAGGTACATTTGATGAAATTGTTTGGAAATAAAGTATTTTCGAAGTTTAGAAAAAACATTCGAACCCTGGGGATAATTAGATATGGTATATACCATTGATGCGATAATTTAATAAATCGTAACTCATGTAACTTCCGACGTTCACGTATCGTATTTTAGCTTCCACAAACCTATTGTTACAGTATTCAATAATGATATGATTGTTCAGGAAATTGATACTGTATAGTAGTATAAGTAATATATTTTTATGCAAAATAATACATTTAATTCATTTTATCGAACCAATATGATGATATCATATATGAATAATTAAAAAAAAAATAAATTATCGTATTTATGGGGTGTCCCAAAAGTCACTGACATTTCAATTTTTCAATAAAACGCATTGTTTTGTAGAAATGTCTATTAGTTTTTATTGAATTATAAAGAGAAGATATAGAGGTTATTGTTGAAATATAAGAATTCTTTAAAATGAAATCGCCGCGACATTGCTTGCACACGTGAGCCCTTTTCATGAAATTCTAGCATAATTTTGGATCAATTGCTGCAATGGTCAATTGGATTTCCTTTTTCAGCTCCGGAATCGTTCGTGGCTTATCGACATATACTTTCCCTTTGAGGGAACTCCAAAGGAAGAAGTCTAACAGTGTCAATCCCCATGATCTCAAATTTATTAATTAAATTGATCACAGTGTTCCGCGACGTTGGTTATGATGGTCGAGAAGTGTACGAACCGTCTCAGTAAAATACTCACTATATTTGTAGTGAATTTTCACAAGTTATTTCTCAACCGAGAATTTTTCCATGCCGAAACCTCATTGCTTGCCGTTGACAGCTATCATAGCTTTATGATCTATAATTTCCATATTTATTTTGGATACTATGTTAGTTGAAGTTATTTGGCAGGAATAATGTTCCTAGATAAAAAACTGACATGTATAAGAAATTGGCAAATATTTCTGCAAAAAAACCTTAACATATAATGGCCATTATAAAGCAGAGAAAAAAAAATTCATTTGCATACTCTTGTTTTCCTGATTACTTGAACTGGAGAATTGCAATAAAGACTTAAGGCGATATAATGAGGATGATGAACGACAAACATGCTTATTCACCAGCAAATATATATGAAAAAGACTCCTTTCTCACACATAAATTCATTGCTCTTATGAATTATTAAGATGTTAGTTTGAATTTGATGGATTTTTCCAGAAAATGGCCAGCATTCTAGAAATCTATGATAAAATGCCCTCAACCAAAATTTGATTTTTTATTAAGCCTTGGCAACCCCTTGACTGTTAATAATTTGCTTAGAAAAAAAAAAAAAATACAATGCATTATACTAGTATATAAATCACATCTATTTTATACTCAAAACTTGTTGAGTTAAAAATTTCCACCTCATTAAACAAAAAAACTTGTAGTCATTGTCCTGTTGCAATCTCGTCCCACCACTATAAACTTGTCAAGAATCAGCTCTAACATATGTAAATTCGCTGAGCATGCCACTCGCTATCATGGCTGACTATCCCCACGATGACAAGCCCACTAATCTGCTTAAAGCCATTCAAAAGTCAGACATCACAATGGGGACAATCACTCGGTGATTCCATGTGTGTGGTGGCCGGATGCACATTCGGGTCATGATTGATGTTAATGACGAGGACGTATAACAGCAGCATTCATCGATTTAGCAGAGTCAGCTTCAAGGTCAGTGGCTTTGCTGGCACGTATTGATCATAACTTATTTTTCAAGAAAAATTGCTGCTGTTGCTCATAAAAACCCTTTTCAATCAACACAAGCCTTTGTTAGTGTGTATCTGTGTGTAAGAGTGTGTGTGCGTCCCATGCTAGTGTTACTTGTGCTATTTGCAACTTTTGCAAAATACTCACTTGAATGCCCAAACTCAATATCATTTAGGTATCAGTAAGTTTAACAACAACAACAACAACAACACCAACAACAACAACAACAACGACAACAACAATAACAACAACAACAGCAACCTTGGCAATGACGACAAGAACAACCATGAATCACAACAGCCTTCAGTAATTCACTCGCTCAGCCAACGACCAACATGCATTGTCTGAGAGTTTAGCTTTTTTTTAATGCGCTGAGTTTTCAGAGTGCACCGCTAAGGTCAGCAATAAATCCTGTGCTATTGTTGGTGTTTATGCTTTGCTCCACAGCTTTAAGGTTAGTGGGCACAATAAAGGATCAACATAAAAACAAAATTATTCCCACCCTACATGAAGTGATTTTTTTTTTATTACACTGTGAAATAATGTTTAGTATGAATATACGATGAAGTTTGGATAAAAATCAGGCTCGTAGCCAAGGGGAGATTTGGTGTTAATACCAGAGAATGGAAAAAAACCGTACCTTATACGTAGCGCTACAAAAGCGATCAAAAACTTTTTCTCTCTGCATTCCGTTTGTTGCTCTTCGGTTCAAACAAAAGCACTAGCACCATAGTGCAGAAATGAGAGATCGGAACAGAATGGTAGCGGGTTGTTTTTCGAGCATAAACCATAATTTGCTGTGTTGAGGTTTTTACTCGCCATCGCTAACTGAAACCGTACCAAATTCCGGTTCGGTTCTGCAGTTGTTCGTTTAAGAATATTATTGATTTTGTTATTGCTACTGTTATTGGCGCCAGAGTCTTCCAAAGAAAAATTGTGGGTAGCTGATTTCGAATCCGATGTCAGAATTTTAAAATTTAAGATGGCTGATAGGGCTGCCACCTATTTTTTTTTATTTTTACGAATTCGGTGCTGTAGCGAACACTAGGTAAAAATAAGTAGCTGAATCCGAATCCGTAGTCAGAATTTCAAAATTGTAAAATTTTTAACCCTATAGGGTTGCCACCTAAAAATATGCATTTTTAAAAGTTTTAAACTCGATTCTACAGTTTTAGGGGGTCGCTGATTTCGAATCTGATGTCAGAATTTTAAAATTCAAGATGACTGGTAGAGTTGCCACCTATTTTTTTATTTTTACGAATTCCATGCTGGGGCGAACACTAGGTAAAAATGGGTTGCTGAACCCGAATCCGTTGTCAGAATTTAAAAATTGTGAAATTTTTAACCCTATAGGGTTGCCACCTAAAAATATGCTTTTTTAAAAATTTTAATCATTATCTACCAGTTTTAGGGGGTCGCTGATTTCGAATATGATATCAGAATTTTAAAATTCAAGATGGCTGATAGGGTTTGCCACCTAATTTTTTTTTATTTTTACGAATTCGATGGTGGGGCGAACACTAGGTAAAAATGGGTCGCTGAACCCGAATCCGTTGTCAGAATTTAAAAATTATGAAATTTTCAACAATAGGGTTACCACATATATGGCATCTTGAATTTTAATATTCTGACATCAGATTCGAAATCAGCAACCTCCTAGAACTGTAGAATAGTCTTTAAAACTTTTAAAAAAGCATATTTTTAGGTGGCAACCATATAGGGTTAAAAATTTCACAATTTTGAAATTCTGACAACGGATTCGGATTCAGCTACCCATTTTTACCTAGTGTTCGCCACAACACCGAATTCGTAAAAATACAAAAATGAGGTGGCAACCCTATCCGCCATCTTCAATTTTAAAATAAAAAATCATCAATTTTTGTTCAAGTAGTCCACAGATTCCTAAAAAAGAAACGCAGAAACGAACGATACATTTGGTACGGTTTTGGTTCTTGTTTACGATGGCGAGCAAAAACCACAACAGAGCAAATAATGTTTTGTGCTTTTTCAACACAACTTTTTCATTCTGTTCCACTCTCTCTCTTCTGCGTGTTAAGAGTAGCGCTTGTGATTGACTCGAAAAGCGATGTACGAATGAGGAGGAATAAAGGTAGCGCTTGCTAAAAAATGCAGAACAGATCAAAAACGAACCGATCGTTAAGGTTTTTTTCCATTTCCTGGTTAATACCTCCACACCTCCTATAAAGTCGAAATAGACACAAAATATCCAAGCACATCAGATCATCAATCGAAAGTACGCGAATTGGCTATATATTTTCGATGACAAAATTCCCCCTCACCCAAAGGAAAATCCTGGCTACGGGGCTTTGAAAAACTACTTCAAAAGAGAGAATTTTTGTAAAAAAAAAACTCGATAGAAGAAAGATAAATCTGACTTGAGAATATTTTTGGCATCATATGGAATAAAGGTATGGTTATCTGATGTGGTTATGGTTATGATTATGATTATGGTTATTGTTATGGTTTTGGTTATGGTTATGGTAATGGTTATGGTTATGGTTATGGTTATGGTTATGGTTATGGTTATGGTTATGGTTATGGTTATGGTTATGGTTATGGTTATGGTTATGGTTATGGTTATGGTTATGGTTATGGTTATGTTTGTGGTAATGATTATGGTTATGGTTATGGTTATGGTTATGGTTATGGTTATTATAGTTATGGTTATTGTTATGGTTATGGTGTTGGATATGGTTAAGGTTATGGTTATGGTCATGGTAATGGTTATGGTTATGGTTATGGTTATGGTTGTGGTTATGGTTATGGTTATGGTTATGGTTATGGTTATTTTTATGGTTATGGTTGTGGTTATGGTTATGGTTATGGTTATGGTTATGGTTATGGTTATGGTTATGGTAATAGTTATGGTTATGGTTATGGTTATGGTTATGGTTATGGTTATGTTTATGTTTATGGTTATGGCTATGGTTATGGTTATGATTATGGTTATGGTTATTGTTATGGTTGTGGTTATGGTTATGGTTATAGTTATGGTTATGGTTATGGTTATGTGTATGGTTATGGTTATGGTTATGGTTATGGTTATGTTTATGGTTATGTTTATGGTTATGGTTATGGTTATGGTTATGGTTATGGTTATGGTTATGGTTTTGGTTATGGTTTTGGTTATGGTTATGGTTATGGTTATGGTTATGGTTATGGTTATGGTTATGGTTATGTTTATGGTTATGGTTATGGTAATGGTTATGGTTATGGTTATGGTTATGGTTATGGTTATGATTTTGTGGAGGGAGAGAATTTCATCGCATAGTCAGAGTTTTCTTGAATTTTTTCAGTGTCGTGGAAAGACCATTCAATCACAGCTACACCATTGTGTATTCAACATCATGTGAAATAGCATCATCCCCAACATCATTCTCATCATCATCATCATTGTTGGATTAGTGCGAGTTCATATATTCTTATTTAAGTATTTAGCGGGTTCTATAAACAGCAGCCGGAAGTTGATGCTTCTTTGCATAAGCTGGCTAGTGGCTCAAATCCTCAGTGTCAGCCGCCCACATGCTGATATTAGCTCTTACTTTCGTGGCCTAAATGGTGAGTGCGGCCAAAATGAACTCTATAACGAACACAAAATTGTTCCCACAGGAAAAATAAAGGACTTTTCTGCCTGCAGTGATTTATGTTTGTGTGCGTGAATTTGAACATGCTACGCTGTGTTTGTCTGTCTGGTGGAAGTCTCTTTATAAAAGAGTTTACGTGTGTATGTGTGCGACTCTTAGCTTTTAATCTAACTCTTCAGTGCATTAAAAGTTGTGTGTGAGTTGTTGTTGTTACTTCCATTGATGTGAGCGTGTATATTTTGAATGGTTTGAATTCTTGGAAAAGTTTTTATCTCAGTTTGTGGGAGTGTGCGTGTATGTGTGTTTATTTGTAATTAGGTCAAATGCATAATAAAAGCACAAAATAAAAATGTCTAGCGCATTAATATTCCTTCAATGTGCGAATAAATTAAAAGCTTTTTACAGCTTTTTTCTGCTAGTTGCTCTTGAAGTTAGGCATAAAAATGTGGCAGCTTTGGCTTTGGGCAAAACCAAAAAAATAAAAAAAAAAACAAAAATGTGCCAAGTGGCGGTTGAAAAACTTGACCTTCATGTTTCTTTGCAAAGTTTAACAAGCTATGAAAGTCAGTCGAGCATCCACTCAATTTAATGAGGAACGAAAAAAAAAAAACGAATCATAAAAACTGCCAAAATTAATAATTTTACGGAGTGGTTTCTTCTTTTATTTTCCTATATTTTTACAACTGATAAATAAGCAATTTAATTAGTGGAAAACGTTCTTAGAATGTAGAATTTTTATTAATTTTTAATAAGTTATTTTGGAATTCAATTAATTAAGCAGAAAATAAGTTAAAATGAGCCGTTCTGGCAATAATTCTGATAATTTAATTAGATACTGAAATGAACATCATAATGCTCAACAAGGGTAAGGATCAACAAATTTGCATAAACAATTTAAGGAATTAACAAAACGTTTTGCTCATATAAAGACAAAACAAACGAAAAAAAAAAAACTAAAAAAAAAACCAAAAAAAAAAAGCACAAAAAGCACAAACAAAAGCAACAATGGCGGAGTTGATCTGTTGTAGCACTGCTGGATATATTAACAGCAACAGCAACAACAACAGCCATAAAATTACAACAACTCCAAAATGTGTGTGTGTCTGTGTATGGAGTGCTCCAACAGCAACCATTGTTGCAAAAACACAACCAAACAAAGCGATTTATGTATGAGCACGTGTGTGCATTCTGGTGTTAATTTCTGAATGCATGCAATTGTGTGATTGTGTGCTGATGTGTGAAATACAATGCTTACCACTACAATTGCAATTAAGGCGCACCGTAAGGAATGTCTAACCGACAACGTAAGTGCCACAAAAGTCATTACGTTAGCTTAGCGTTAAACATAACAATTACTGACAGAAATGGACCCATAACAGTGAGTGAGTGCGTGCGTGCTTGTATGTTAGCAAAAGAGTAAGTAAGAAAACTCATAAAATTACAACAATAAAGCTTTGTAAAATATCTGGATTTTTCTCTTATTTATTTTCAATTTTTACTCCATTTCAACCCTAGCATCAAGTGGCTAAGGTATTTTTTTTCTCTAATAGTTTTATGTTTTATTAAGAAGGAATATAAAAAATTTACTCACACACAAACACACACACACACGCTGCATAAGAGTTTGTCTTGTATAATGTGCAATTTTCCCTTTATTTGCTGGGATATTTGTGGCTTGTGAGCGTAAAAAAGTCGTTAAACTTGGTATTTTTTTTGCATGCTTACTTTGTAGGTTTTTCATTTTATTGCTCGTTTCTTGCTTAGATAATTCGTACATAGATGTTATTAAATTTTATATTTTTTCTTTATCATCTGTTTAACTTCTTAAGTTGAAGTTTACTTGATCTTAAGATATTTTTAATAAATAATTTCAACAAATTTCTTAAAGGCTTCCTTTAAACCTTGCTTCAAACATACAAGCACTTTGCTAAATTAAAAAATAAAAAAAAAAAATTGACTAAAATGATGAAATTCATACAGCAAATAAGAAAATGATAAAAAAATAAAAATAAAAAAATGATAAAAACATAAAAAAATTGTAAAATCATTCAAGCATAAATTGAGTAACCGTCTCCCTTTTCTTTGAGTCCATTGAAGTGCTTATTCGTAAATTTTTTTCAACCCATTTCCACTTCAGCGCTTTTTTGTTTAACATAAATAGAAATCGCAGTTCAAGTGAGTTGACATATTTTTTTTTTTTTCTTTTTTGTGAAATGGGGCAGTTGGAGAGACTTGTTTTGTTCCAGGATCCAACATTAATTTTTAAAACAATTTTCTTCTCCTTAGAGTTAGTATCTCAGTAATTTTGAAAACAATGAAAAACACCTGCAATATCCACCCATAATATCTTAGCTCTTTGACGACCACTGGGACACCGGTGACCCAGTTTTACTTTCGAATTTTTCCTGGAAATACTATGCAATCGATAGTTTTTTACATGATATCATTCAAAAGGGATTGCATGTGACTTTTGGAAAGTTCCTCTTTTGAAGGGTAGATTCATTAATTTGCCTACCACACCACCCCAAATTCGAAAAATATTTACATTTTCTTCCCCTATTCTTGCTACAATATTTTGAGGGTGGGAGGAGCTACAGATACAAAATTGTTGGAGAAGTTGCAGGCAATCCTTCCAGTTTCTAACAAAAAATAACAAATAAAGATAGTCAACTTTGACTATTCATGCGACCATCAAATCTGACGGGACCTCTATGTCCGAATGGTCGTCAGAGGTAAAAATCTATAAAAAAAAAAAATAAATAACTGGCCATTTCAGCCCATGAAAGGACTTTGACCTAGCTTCTTATGATCAATTGTGTTGTGCGTGTTATTAAGTTTGTACACAATTGACCGAGAACCGGACCTACAGGTTTCACGCCGACTCCGAGCGGCGATGAACGGAAGAATGTTCTTGTTCTCAAGAAGCTTTACATGGCATTTTGATTACTCTCTGAGGTTTGCCCTTGTCTGCAGAAAAGTGGTGGCCAAACAGGAAAAATTATTTAATTCAAATAATTTTCTGTCGCTGCTGGGGTTCGAACGTTCGTTGACATAGCGGCCACGCACTTTAACCAACTACGCCACGCACTCCACTTGTAAAAATCTATGGGATATTTAATTTAGTTGAAGAGTTGATTTATTTAAAAAAAAGAGTTGGCTGTGTCGTGGACACACACGTAGGTTTTGACGTGACAGTGTTTCTTTATACTCCTATTTCATGTCCAAACTCTTGTTTTAATCCATGCCCAAATTCTTGACGTAATCAAATATACCGAATCCTTTTCCAAGTTTGGAAAGGCATGTTTTAGGTGTGACTTAATTTTTGCTCTAATCCATATCTTAATTCATGTCATAGTCCTTTTCCGGTTGATGCCGGTGTTGACGTTGATGATGTTGATGTTGATGTTGATGTTGATGTTGATGTTGATGATGATGTTGATGTTGATGTTGATGTTGATGTTGATGTTGATGTTGATGTTGATGTTGATGTTGATGTTGATGTTGATGTTGATGTTGATGTTGATGTTGATGTTGATGTTGATGTTGATGTTGATGTTGATGTTGATGTTGATGTTGATGTTGATGTTGATGTTGATGTTGATGTTGATGTTGATGTTGATGTTGATGTTGATGTTGATGTTGATGTTGATGTTGATGTTGATGTTGATGTTGATGTTGATGTTGATGTTGATGTTGATGTTGATGTTGATGTTGATGTTGATGTTGATGTTGATGTTGATGTTGATGTTGATGTTGATGTTGATGTTGATGTTGATGTTGATGTTGATGTTGATGTTGATGTTGATGTTGATGTTGATGTTGATGTTGATGTTGATGTTGATGTTGATGTTGATGTTGATGTTGATGTTGATGTTGATGTTGATGTTGATGTTGATGTTGATGTTGATGTTGATGTTGATGTTGATGTTGATGATGGTGATGTTGATGTTGATGATGTTGATGTTGATGTTGATGTTGATGTTGATGTTGATGTTGATGTTGATGTTGATGTTGATGTTGATGTTGATGTTGATGTTGATGTTGATGTTGATGTTGATGTTGATGTTGATGTTGATGTTGATGTTGATGTTGATGTTGATGTTGATGTTGATGTTGATGTTGATGTTGATGTTGATGTTGATGTTGATGTTGATGTTGATGTTGATGTTGATGTTGATGTTGATGTTGATGTTGATGTTGATGTTGATGTTGATGTTGATGTTGATGTTGATGTTGATGTTGATGTTGATGTTGATGTTGATGATGGTGATGTTGATGTTGATGTTGATGATGTTGATGTTGATGTTGATGTTGATGTTGATGTTGATGTTGATGTTGATGTTGATGTTGATGTTGATGTTGATGTTGATGATGATGTTGATGTTGATGTTGATGTTGATGTTGATGTTGATGTTGATGTTGATGTTGATGTTGATGTTGATGTTGATGTTGATGTTGATGTTGATGTTGATGTTGATGTTGATGTTGATGTTGATGTTGATGTTGATGTTGATGTTGATGTTGATGTTGATGTTGATGTTGATGTTGATGTTGATGTTGATGTTGATGTTGATGTTGATGTTGATGTTGATGTTGATGTTGATGTTGATGTTGATGTTGATGTTGATGTTGATGTTGATGTTGATGTTGATGTTGATGTTGATGTTGATGTTGATGTTGATGTTGATGTTGATGTTGATGTTGATGTTGATGTTGATGTTGATGTTGATGTTGATGTTGATGTTGATGTTGATGTTGATGTTGATGTTGATGTTGATGTTGATGTTGATGTTGATGTTGATGTTGATGTTGATGTTGATGTTGATGTTGATGTTGATGTTGATGTTGATGTTGATGTTGATGTTGATGTTGATGTTGATGTTGATGTTGATGTTGATGTTGATGTTGATGTTGATGTTGATGTTGATGTTGATGTTGATGTTGATGTTGATGTTGATGTTGATGTTGATGTTGATGTTGATGTTGATGTTGATGTTGATGTTGATGTTGATGTTGATGTTGATGTTGATGTTGATGTTGATGTTGATGTTGATGTTGATTTTGATTTTGATGTTGATGTTGATATTGATTATTTTGTTGTTGTTATCGTTGGTGTTATTGACTTTGCTTTTTTTATTTGCTTCTCCATTGGTTTTGCTTCTCCTTTGCCTTAGCCGCATGCAATTAATACAGCAAGAGTGATGCATATGCGTCACATTAGGCGATTCCCTGAGGCGCCTCATGACAACTTATATTTTTTTTATTTTTATCATGTACTCGAAGACCTCACCTTCATTTTCGTTCTTTAAAATTTACCGTCACGCTAGTAGACACTGAGTTAAAATTCCATGCAACGTTTTTTCGTGGTTGTAGCATTTGTACTGCATTAGTTGCCACCCTGAAATCATGACGATAAGAATTTTTTTTGTAATTTAGTTGTGAAGCGTAACATGCTGTCATCCATGGTTGAATAAATAAGGTTGTCGCATAGATGAGAGCGAGTTCCCATAAATGTCAAATCGAAGTTGACAACTCATACAAAATCTGAATGCGGAAATTGATAACATGCAAAGCCGATGAAATTGTTGTTGTAGATTTTTGCACCAATAACGCATTTACCTAAATTGACTACGTAAATATTTAAAATTTATTTAAATACTTTTTTAATTAAATAAAATATTAAAATATTTGAACAGAATTAATAAAAAATATATTAAAATTATGCACGAATATATTTAAATATCTTTCGAATATTTACTATTTGAAAATAAAACTATCGCATTTAAGGAAAATTTATATAAAAATATTGAAATTAAAAAACAATTTATTTGAATATTTCCCACGAGCTGCGTCCATATAAAACGCCATTTAGTGGTATATTTTATTTTCATTTTGTGAAAATATGATTTGTGAGTGCGGTGGTGAGTGCGATGCATGATGAAATCATGTAGAGTGGAGTGGCATTCTTGAGAAAATACCGAGATGTCACTCCATTTCATCATGCATCGCACTCACCACCGCACTCAAAAATCATATTTGCCAAATATCCATGCTATATTACCCTTGCAACATTAACTAAATGAGAACTATAAGAAACCTGCAACTGCTGGGCGAAGAAACTGCAGCAGCATCGCACTCTGTTCCTGCTTGGCGGTTGCTTGGCAGCTGTATGGAATATGTGTGTCAGTGTGTGGCATAAATAAAATTTAAATACGGGAAAAAACGAGTTGTAAGGAAAATATTTGATTTATCCACGTTAATATTTAAATGAAATATAGACATATACTCTGGCGTGGATAATGTTAATATGCGTTATTTCCCTTAGTGTAGGAAGACCTAGAAATGCAAAGCTTGGACAGAATCAAGGACAACGCGCTATTAGAGTTGACGAAAGGCTTGAAAGGGCAAAATATAACAGGCACCACCTGATCGAAATCGCAGTAGACTAGAGTTTTTGCGATAACTCGCACTTTCTTTGGCTAAGGCGTAGAAGATGAAACGGAGTAGATTACCCCAACAACAGTTCACAGTTTTTAACTGAAATATGAACACCATCCTCAGTTTCAGTGGCCTCTTCAAGTAATACTAGTTCTTTTTCGGGGGCTAGAAAGCGAAGAATTTTTAGTTGTTGCAAGTCTAAGACTGACATCAAATGATCTAGTTGCGCGAACTAGTTGCTTATTTGTAAAAAAAAAAAAACCAAAATATAACTTCTTCAACATGTACTTGATTTTACTCAAAAAAAAAAAATACATTGGAACAAATGGTCTCTAATCCAAGATAAGTAAGTTTTTATTTTTCCCTTAGTCTTGTCTTATGCCAGACAGTTGAATTTATGGAAATAACACTGCTTTATAAAAAAGCCACGTGAGCAGAAATTTAATGGCAAAAATATACCTAAATTCAAAAGTTATAAGCGAAATGAGTAAAAAATTGGACCAAATGGTCCTAATCTAACAGCAGGGTTAATCAAGAGCGTGCTTCTTCATTGAATAAAATTTTCAAATGAAATTGTGGAGTCGACCCATTTCCAAACGTTGCTCCGGCGTGAATCTATTCATGATGAATTGCCAAGCTAACAAACCAAACTTACCCCAAAACAACTGAGAAATGTCAAATCAGTTGTCACAGAAATCAGTGTTGCCAATTTGAAGTTCTTCGCCTCTAGAACAAAATACCCTTAAAAATACCCTTTATTGAATAGAGAACATTGCTTGGAAAAAAGTTTGCTAAAAACAGCTAAACGAGATCGAAAGAGGTCAAAAGTTAAAACAAAAAATATTTCTTTGCACAACCTCTGGCTTGGCCTCTGAAATGCAAAAACATTGCCTTGAGCAATATCACAAAGTTACAATCTTGTGAGACAAAATAAGTTTGTTGTTTACTCTAAGCAAACAACTGTTATTCTCAAAACATTTTTTGAGCTGTTTAAACTTTTTACGCCAAATCCCATGTAACTAATTCTATAAGATTTTGCCAAAGAGATAGAGAACCTGCGATATGGATGCAGACGAAAAAAAAAACCTTAAAAAAATTTGCATAATTCTTGCATAAAGCACACAAATATAATTCCGCTCCCAGGTTGCCACTCAGCATGATATGTTTAAAGAAGATTTTTTTTTTAAAGTTTTCTTTTTTTCGTATTTTTTGTTTGTTGACGGCATACAAACGTGCTGGCTGTGCATGAAAAATATTAATATTAGAAGTAGCAACATTTGAATGTATTGCTGAAAAATTAGATGAAAAAAAAAATCAAGAAAAAAATCAAAATCAATCACACATGGGAAAACTTGGTGATACCATCCTTATTTATGTATTTTTATTTTTTTGTTTTTTTAAATATTTTAAAGTATTTTGTTTGCTGGTATTTAGAGGCAACCCAACCATGCTCAACAACATATCAACATGTCTTGCTGGAATCTTGTTACGAGTATTTGCATGTTAATATCTCCAAGCATGTCTCTGGGGTCTGCACATTACACATAAACACATACACACACACACACACACATATAAACAAAGACCCACACACTTGCGTATCATATTCAAAAACATCCATCATTAAACTCAATCATTTCTTTTGGCAATCATTTTTCTACATAATCCCAATCGAGGGAATTTTTTATTATCATTTGTTTTGTGGCAACATGTTGTTGTGTCTCATTGTTTAGGGACTTTGTGCTCCTGTGTTTTTCTGTCTTTCGTTTTTTTTTCAACATGGTAATCTTCATTAAATACCTCTTCAAATGTGCGATGATCTTGATGACGTTGATGCTGATGTTGAAGTGGTGTTTGATGTCGAAGTTGTTGTTTTTGGTGATACTTGTAATGATAATGATGATGATGATAATGATGATGACACAGTGCTATGCGACATTTTCCTTAGCCACGTAATATGTTCGCATCAGTGTCTTGTTTTTCTGTCGTAATAAGGTACATACAGCTGATGTTGTTGTTGTTGCTGTTGTAGCATGTTATGTTGTTGTACTTCATTCGAATCTTGTTGTTATTATTATTATTATGATTACCATTATTTGTGCTTCTGCTGCTTTTGCAATGTATCAAGTACTTTTTTATGGCTTTTTTCATTATAATCTTGATTGGTTTTATCGAGCGCATTTTTTTTTTTTTTGTTTTTGTGACAAAATCATATTCGTAGTGCCGTTTCACATAGAAAACATTGTGTTTTTTTTTTCATACTGTAGGGTGAGGAGACTTTCGTGGATTTCATTACTTTGTATTTACTTTTTCATATTTTTTTTTTTCAACAAAAAAAAAAGTAATTTATTTTTGATTGAATGATGATGTGTGGATGTTTGTTGAGTAGCATCATGTGACTCATAACCATAATCCTCCTAATATTAAAATTGCAGATGTGTAGCAAAAACATTATAATTTTACAAATGAATTCCTGGAATCAGATTGAAATCGTAATGAATTTTACAGATTGTACCTATGTGGGAATTACATATGCTAGAGCTAACAAAGCAATCATGCTTACAAAAAAAAAAAAAAAAATGAAATCGAATTATGTTGAAAGAATGTTCAATAGAAATGGTAGAATTAGAATATTCTACTATTCTAAGCTCTATCAGAACTAGTATTTAACTAGTAGCCCTAATTAGAGAAAATAGTTTATAGTCTGATATATTGGGTGTCTTTTGAAATAAAATCTAACCATGATACATGATAGGGTATGGGCACCTTTACATTTAAGGCTTCTGTGTTGTTTCTGTGTTTGTCTTTTGTCTTTGATTTGTTGTTGCGATAGAAGGTAGGAGAGACAACTAGCTATTTTCTCACGAGTGTCTTGCACCAATTGTCATTTGCCTGTACATTTTACTTTTTATTTTCTTTGTAATTTTTTTCATTCTCTAATTTATACTATTTTTGACAGGTGGTGCAAGACGAAAAAACTGTCACTCCTACCTTGTATAATTGTATCATGAACCAAACTAGTATGAAAATTGAAAATTTTAACATTTTTCAACCTCGACACTTGATTTGAAATCAATTTATTGAGAAAATACGGTTCTTTTATTCCCAGAAAAATCATCTTCTGTCAAACATTTCGACAGCGTATAAGTATATGTTCAAATAAGTTTATTTTTCATGGCATAACATAAGCCACCAAAAAAAGTTTTTTGGACAAAAGTTCATTGGCAAGTCGATCAATACATTAGCAGTTCCTTGTGATATCTATAATCCACAAAAATGAGTAGCTACGTAAAACTACATTCTACTAAACCAAAGCAGAATTATACGATCAAGTGCTACTTAATATAAAAGTTGAGTTTTTCTATTCTTTTACAAATGGAAAAATATAAAAGTTTAAAACATCAACACCATCATAAAGGCATCACCATAATAAAGTTTGACATTTGTTAGCAGTGAGTTAAGAATATCAATTTGTAAAAAAAATGGAAATTTCAAAAGAAGGTTTTAGTTGGATTGTTTTACACAACTTTCGACGTGGATTATCTCAACAAGAATGTGTATTGACACATGAACAATGAACCCAGTTCTTTGTATGACGATAAAGAACCATAAAAAACCCAATATATCGCTGGTATAGTGAATTCAATCGTGGTCGTAGCTCGGTCGCCGACGAATTTCGTGAAGGTCGTCCAAAATCGGTTGTTGTGCCACAAAACATCGATGCAGTACGTGAACTAATAATGCAAGATCGTCATGTGAGATAGAAGCATCCTTGCACATTAGTTCCACTTCAATACATTCCATTTTGAATTAACACTTATCTGTAATAAAAATTTGTCATGTGAGATAGAAGCATCCTTGCACATTAGTTCCACTTCAATACATTCCATTTTAAATTAACACTTATCTGTAATAAAAATTTGCTCTCGATGGATACCCCATTATTTATCAATTTCTCAAAAAAAGTCTCGCGTCGATTGGTTTAAGGAAATTATTAAAAAGTTTAATCGTGGTGATTCAAAAGACGTGTATAAAATTGTTACAGGTCACGAATCATGGATATATGTGTATGAGCTGGAAACAAAATAGCAATCGACCCTGTGGGTATTCCAAGATGAGGCAAATTCAACAGAAGTTGTTCGCGCACGAAGCTCTGCGAAGGAAATGGTCGCCTGTTTCTTCTACCGAATGGGTCATGTGGCCACTATTATGCTTGAGCAACGTAGGACAATCAATTCTGAATTGTACACGACCATTTGTTTGCCAGAAGTCTTCGGAGAAATTCGCAAAACCAACTGCCAAAGACGAATCATTCTCCATCATGACAATGCGAGCTCTCACACATTTCGTCAAACATGTGCCTTTTTGAGCAATCAAAATGTCGAATTAATTGCTCCCGAATATCAAAGGTAAACTGCGTGGTCAACGATTTATGAGCGCCGCAGAAGCAGTTGAAGACTTCAAAAACCATGTTTTGGAGGTGTCTCAAGAGGAATGGAAAAACTGCTATGACAAATGGTTTGAACGAATGCAAAAGTGTATTGATCATCAAGGGGAATATTTTGAAAAACAATAAAGCCATTTTGATTTAAAAATTTTTGTTATTATTTGCTATTCCCGAAATAAAAATAGTACTCCTCGTACTTACTGGATTGTAAAAATATTCAAGGTAAGGTTAGAAAAAAAAAAGAACACAGGTGCGTCGTTGGAGAGAAGCAAAGCTTTTTCACAGTTGCATAGATTTTATAATTTAATGTTTTTTTTTGTTTTTTTGCTACTTTTGTTATTTGAATAGTCAATACACAACCTTTTAATTATTTTTAATTTAACACTTTTTAGATTATTTTTCAAAAATTATGTGACCAAAATAGCCCGCAAAAAGGAAAAAATATCTTCGCTGAAACACTTTCTTGTTGTAATAGATGCAAGCAAATAGCGGCATCAATTCTAAGAAAAACGGTGTCGGAAAAAAGTATCGTTTTTCAGATTTCACTCCAGCAAATGGCAGAACGAGGCGTAAAAAGCTTCGCTTCAAAAGAGTTAGATGTGTAGTGGACCCACCCATTTGTTTTGACGTGACATTGTATTTTTGTCTTTCTTCCTATACTTTCCTCGGTTCCCAAACTCATCCTCATTCTCATAAAGGATGTTACTGAAATTTTTTAGAATGTGTGCAAGCAAGGTTGAGGTGGATATTCGAGCGATATTATGTTCCATCAATAACCTCCATATCTCTTCTTTATAATTAAAAAAAAATAACTTACATATCGTACCCTAACTACAAAAGGGGCACAACTCGAAATTTTGCGATTTTGACTTTTTAATATAAAACAATTCGTAGTCACCATCTTAATCGACTGTCAAAATTTTGTACTAATTTTTTTTTTCTTAAAAGTTTCAAAATTTTAAAGCACAAATTTCAGTTGTGCCTTTTGTTGTTAGCGTGCGATATATTTCAACAAAACAATGACTTTTGGGACATCTATTATTTGCTCTAACAATAAAACCTTATATCAATCTGTTTCGAAATCATTGTCTAATTTCTTTTCTCAATCTTTGTCCTAAATCTTGTCTTTTGTGTGCTCTAATCCTTGATCTATTCCTTGGCCCATTCCTTGTTCTTATACTTTTCTAAATATTTTCCTAAATATCGTTTTAAGTGTGTCTTAATCTTTGTCCTAATTCATGTCCCAATCCTTGTCCTAGCTCTTTTCTCAATCATTGTCTTAATCCATGTCCCACTCCTTGTCTCTTAGTATTATCAAAATATTTGTCCTACTCCTTATCGTATTCCTGGCAAATTATATATTTTCGTCGAATATCTTGAGCTCATTGTTTTTTTTTTTTATCCTTGTCCCTTATATAGTAATATTTGTCCTAATGTTAATTTTGTTTTCAGTTCTATTTTATTTTCTTTTTTTTTCTTTGGAAGTGACAGCATAACGTTTTACCACACAGGTTCATAGAAAAAAAAGGTATTTTTTCAAAATGCATCGGCGTTGCATGAAATTGTTGCTCGAGGAGCAAATGTGTTATAATAAAAATAATGAAACGACAGTAAATATGATTTTACTTTATGACAAAATTAAAAAAATAAATTAAAGACGTTTTCGGGACGTGGAGGTAGCAGCTTATGCAACAAAAATGCAATATTGTTGCATGAAATTATTACTCGCGTATTATAGGTGATACGGTAAATTTTATTTTACGATAGCAAAGATTCTGTCTCTAACCTCATAAAGAAAATGAAAACCAAAATCTTTGCGCCATGACAACATGGAAGTAACCTATAATATAATGAAAATGCAGCAGCAATAAAAAAGTTGCATGAAATGCGTGCTACTGAAAATTTTATGGAACTGCAATAAAGTTGAGGTTTTCGGTTACATGATGAAAATACAAAAATCGAAAGCGTCATGAGGACCGTAAGGAACAAAATTTATCTCGAAGTAACGTAAGTGCTTTTGTTGCATGGCGCTAAGGTAGATGTCAATGTTGTTGACAGATGAAGATGTTGAAGATGTTAAAAGCAAAAGCAAATTAAAAATCAAAATTAAAACATGACATATATTAGAATGAGGATGCAAATCTAAAAGAGGATAAGAGCAATATTAGAAAAAGGACGAGGACAAATCCTTTTTCTGTAAAACGATTAAGACCAGGAAAATATAAGGATTAGGACATGGCTTTGAATTAGAAATATGACATAGTTTAGGCAAAAGACGAGAACAATGATTTGGTCGAAATTAAATAAAGGATTCAGGCAAGGATTCAAAAAAGTATTTAGACAAGGAATGGAAAAATAATTTAGATAACATTAAAAAGATACAGCAGTTTCGACTATGTCGAATTATATAGTACTTAAATTAGTAACAATCGAGTTATGCACTTATTATTGATACTAAAACATAGAAAAAGTTGGTACAATTTTTTCAACTTGTTTTGTTGTGTGGTTTTATGTGGTAGATTTCGCAATTAATGGCTAACAACTATTAGCTTGCATTTAAAATAACAATTATAAAACCATGCCGCAGACCCGCCCCGCCCTCGCCAAAATGAAACCCTTCCCTCTCACAATTGAATTAAAATTATAAATCCATGCCGCAGCTGCGCCTTCGCTGACGCTTTTTCTAAACGGAAATCGGTAGTGCTCAATTCTGTTAAAATAGCATGCCCCTCAAAATTACGCAATACTTTTATTATTCTGTTAAAAACAACATGCCCCTAAAAGAATGCTACATATATTTTTTAAGTAAAAACATTTGTATTCGCTACTCTACGCTAGATGGCGCTGTCGTCACCGTCGAAAAAACCGGAAACCATTGATAAATAGGTAGCAATCTTAAACAAGAAGCATGCGCACAGCAAACAAAAACATCAAATGTTGGCTTTATATTTCATGTAATTGTGTAAAATTTATATAAGTAAGAGAGTACAAACATGAATTTTTCTCCTAGTGAGGGTCAAGCAGACCAACAAGTGCTAACATCAACATTGTACGATCAGTACTTTAGGCACACCAAAGGCTCAAAGTGTGACATAAAAACCACCGCCTGATCACTATCAACCGCCCTACGAACCTCCGAGAATGACGTATTCTACGTCAAAACAACAATTAGGTAAAAGTGGGACAAGAATTGTGACACAAAAAAGATTGGGACTAGGACTGCAACAAGAAGTACGACAAGGACTATAAAATGGATTCGGACAAGAACTAAGACATGGATTTGGATATGGATTAAAGAAGAATTTGAGTAAAGATCAGAATAATGAGTTAGACGAGTATAGAGTGAAACATACGAATAAAGATAAGGAAGGAGACAAGTTTAAGGACATGGGAAAGGATGCGGATAAGAACAAAGATGAGGATAACGATACGTTGTAACGTAAAAACCTGCGGGTGTGTCTATGGCACAGCCAACTGCATCCTTTTTACCGTTTCACTTATAATCAGCGAGTAATAACTCCATATAACGAATTTGCAGTTTCGTCGCTCCCTTCTCTTCACGTTTCGATGAAGTCAATCACTTTTTAAAATGATTTTTTTGTTACATACATAATTTTCGACTTAAGCTGGCAAACTCGGTTATCCTTTTTCCTTCAGAGTTAGTTAAGTATTTTTGCTTCATTGCATTATTTGTACAAAGACATAAATTATTTGTAAGTAGCATAAATATTGCTTTAAGGATAATCCATTAGTAGTCAATTCAAAATTTCTAGAACTTATCATCTATTTTTTATGAAATTGCTTTCGAAAGGAATAATTAAATTCAAGAAAATTTATAGGATGGAAAAATATCAATTTATTTCTAATTAGTTTTGGATATTCTCAAAATTATTATGATAATTTCTAAAATCAGAAAATAGTTGGAAAAATCGAAAATAAATTTGATTGAATTTCAAGTTTTTTGCTTAATAAGATATTCTGAGAATTTCTTGACTCATTTTCAAATTCATTGATTTTTGTAAGGTTGTTAAGAAAAAAAAAAGTTAAAAAAATAAAGATCTTGAATGTATTCTTAGATCTTAAGTTTATTTTTATTTAATAAAATTATGAAGTCGACAAAAAACCTGCTCATCCTTTTTTTTTTTTGTTTTTTCTTTTATAAATTCGTCTGTAATCAGTTGCTCTTAATAATATACTTTCCTTTACTTGCAACAATTAAAAACAAAACCTTTTGCAAATTTACTCGTTTCAGAGAATTTCGGCTTTAATCAGAATTTAATTCGGGCGACAGAAGAAAAGACAAAAAAAAAAAAACAAAAGTCTACTCCTTTCAAAGAAAAAATAAAATTATACTTAATTAAGGACTGCAATTATTTCACTTTTCTGAGCAATTTAAAAGGATGACAAAAAAAAAAAAACAAAAATTAAATTAAAAGGATCAACATCACGTTGGTCACATTTAAGGCTTATCTGCGACATAAATAAACAAAACAGGGCAAATTGAAAAGTTCAAAAAGTGTCACACAACTCGCACTGATACAAAAACTAAACAAAACATAAAACGTATTTCACGAAAAGAAAAAAAAAAAAAAAAAATCAAAATGTCCGACTTCTTAGTATATGCAACAGTCTATAGAGCACGCCACCCACCAAGGCCTTCATTAAAGGTTCAGCTCAACAATTTCACAAGGCATTAACTTCAAAGAATGCGCTGTCATTTTTGCAGCTTTTGTCGCAAAGGTCGTACTCGACCTTTTTTTTTTGTTTTGTTTTTTGCAAAATTCGAGTTATTCATAAAGAAATTTAAATTTATTTTCGTTACGCTTAAAACGACAAAAACAATGTGCAGCAGCGGCATCAAAGAAAAACAACAACAACAACAAGTTGAATTTTTATAAAATAAAACAAAACATAAAATGCATGAGACAAAAATACAAAATATAAGCCCTTGGCATTCTATAGAATTTTAAAATTTTTCAACAGCCTCATAAAAAGGACACGCAATACAAGTGTGCGACCCTGTATCGCTGGCTATGTTTTAGTTTGCATTGTGTTGGTGTGTATTTGTCAACAGCAGCATGATGTGCTATACAGTGCTTTTATGTGTGTTTGTGTGTGTGCAGAGGGCGTTGCTGTCGCCAGATATCAATGTCAGCAACACCAACGAAGAGACAAAAAACGGAACAAAAAGTGTAAAGCACAAAAATTAAACTTATGTCAGTGGCTGTTGCCGACGATAGCTGTGTTGTTGTTGTTAATATTTTTGTTGTTGTTGTTATTATTATTGTTGTTGTTGCCGCTGTCATTGTTGCTCAAGCTGTTGCCGCTGTTAACAGCTCCTTGCTTGTTGCTGCTGTCAACATTGCTGCGAACAGCACACAACAGTGACTTTAAGTTGCTTGTTTGTGTGGTAGAGAAACAAAAGTGGTATAAAAAAATAAACAAAAAAAAAAAGTACATCACAATATTTTGAATATCTTAGCATCGCACTGCGACAGTGAAATGTTTTATTCATTACTTTTGCTTTTTCGATTTTTTTTTCTCTGTTGTTGTTAAATATTTTCATCTCACAGCCCAATTGTTATCATTTCTGTTTGATGACATGCCCTTTTTTTATTTTTCTTTCACTCTTCGACTTGCGATAAGTCTACCGGAAATCCGGTCAAGCTTTGGCTGCTGATAATAGCAAACAATTAAACAAACAAACAAACAGACAAACAGACAAACAAACTGACAAAACAAACAGTGGGCAGGACGAGTCAAATTAATGAAGTGTTGCTGCCTGCTTAACGTGTGTTCAAATAGTCACAACAACTGTGCCAATTTGCACTTAAGTGGCTGCGTGTCTTTAAAAGCAACAATAGCTGCTTGTTCTTCTTCTGCCGTTACCATCTAGCAACGCCCTCTGCTTGTTATGCCGCAGCCCAAAATCAATTTCAATGCGTAATTGCGATGGCTTCAGAAATGATCTCTGCTTATTAATGCGCTGTCTTTTTTTTCTTTTTTTTTTGTTACATGTATTGACAAAGCGTCTTATAAGCTTTTGTTGTTGTTGTTATTATTGTTGTTAACTAATTTTTTATTGCGTAGTCATCGTTGCTGCGCAGCATAAACATTTTTTTACCAATTTGTTGGAAGTAATTGTTTACATTTTTCTTAACAATCAATCAGTTGAAGTCACTTTAAGGTGGGATATTCTTTTTTGTGCCGATTTTGCTCATAATGAGTGTTCTATTTTTAGGTTCCTCAGAAAATCAAATTGAAAGTGAAAATAATGGAAAAACAGCGCTATCTTTCACAAAATAAGCAACTTTAAAACGTTCAAGTAGTATTAGGAAAACTACGTATGTTGCTACATATATTTCGGGACGAAATATTAAGAAGGATTTCTTTTTTTTTTATTTTGAAAAAAGAGAAAAAAGTTTTTGTTTTTAATTTTTGCCTCTATACCACTCTAAACACGTAGAGTAGTCAATTCAATTCAATGGTACAAAACCATTTGTTTTCCTGAAGTGTTCTGTTCCGTGAAATAAGGAAAACAAACAAGAGCCAAAGAATTATTATTCATCAAAACAATGCAAGCTTCCACACATCACCTCTAACAAAAGCCTTTTCGAGCACTCTTGACTTCTCTTTGTTCCCTCGTATATAGGAGAAACTGCAAGGACAACGATTTTCGACACCAGAAGAAGCCGTTCGATGCGTTCAAAAACTCTAAATGTATGACAAATGGTTTGAAATCATGAAAAAATGTGTTTATCATAAAGGAGAATATTCCGAAAAAGAATAAAGAAAAAAATTGTGCCTTTATATTTATTCCCGAAATATATGTAGCAACCCTCGTAAGGAAACTTTTTTGTGAAATTCACCAAATTAAATATTTATCAAGTATTGACTATTTATCAAGATATGATATTCTGTCACAGAAAAAAAGCTTTTTAACCCTCATCGGTCCCTCGAGAAATAAATCTAATCGGTCCCTTTGTATGCGCGCGCATACACATACATTTTTAATTGTAAAAAAGCTAAAAAAAATTAACAACCATTTATGTTTTGTGATTTTTCATGTTTATTACATTGTTTACTATCATATTAATACATTCGAACTTCATAAAGGTAGATTTAGAATGAAATTAATTAGAATATTACATACCTATATTAGAAAAAACAAAAATTTTGAATTTTTAACTTTTGTCAATAATTTGTACATTTTTCGCATAAATTGAAATTATGTTCAGCACAAATGAAATTTCTACTTTTTTCACAGCGTTTAGCAAAAAGATTTTTGTTATTTTTATATGTGCAGATGTAGCATCAGCCTCGTTTTGATGTACTTGGTAAATGGCGAATCTCCCGAATTCTTTGAATAACACTGGAAGCATCATTACTTTGAGGTTGGTTTTTACGTTTAGTGATCTATTTTTCAACGAGATTCAATCCAAGCTCCTCGATAAAAAGACGACGACGAATTTTATGGTTCGTTTTAGAATTTTTCTAATTCGGGAACAATGCAACGAACGTCACGAATGCATTCAACGCACTTACATCAAGCATGTTACAAAATACGGCCACCGATTGACTTTTCGTTTGCATGTGTTCATAGCCACCATTGGATCCATAGTATCAACTCCACTCCTAGTTTTGTTGTAGTCTTCAATGATGTTAGGTTTCGTCTTTTCACTATTCTCATTTATGCTGACAACATTGTGGTATGTACTGACCAATGTCACAAATCGGTACTGGCGAGGAACATATGACAATATAACTGCTTGCAATTTATGTTCATATACAACTTCTGTATGATAAATTGGCTTTTGACGCATGTGGAGTGGAACTGAAGGAATTTCAGTCCTATTTTTCCTTACTGTTCCTAAAATAGTCATGCGATTCTTATGTAAATCTTCTACCAATTCATACGAAGTTAAAAAGTCACACGTTACATTTCTATCAGAAAGTTTTTCCACCAAATCCAAAACAACACGCCGTCCGAGATTACGTTCAGGAGTGGCATTACGATTCCGACCAATATAAATTTGTGTATTGTATGCATACCAGCTTTTTGAGTCGCATAGCACACAAATTTTGATGCCATATTTCGCCGGCTTGGATGGAATATACTGACAAAACGGACATCGCCCACGGTACGGAACTAACTGTTCATCTACGGTAATGTTTTTCCTGATGTGTATACAACTTTCAAATTATGATTCTATTTATCGTATACATTTCGAATCGGTGCCAATTTGTCACGTACAGAAGTACTTGTAGATGCAGTGTTGGCCATACGTTGTTCGCGGTCATCAAATCGAATGCAACCATGGATACGCTTGGACATTTTCAAAGACATTGTTGCTCTAAATATTGGCCGACCAGTTTTGTCATTCCACAGTTTAGTGAAACATTCACCGTATGACCGATACACACCAGAAAGCAGCAACAATCCAAAGTATGCGTGCAGAGTGTCCAAATCAATGTTTTCCCAATGTTCAAAATAATATTACATTCGTCATGTTCAAAATAATATTCTCAACCGGTTTAAGGAACATGTGAAATGCAGACGAAACCTCAACTATAGTAGCAGCTGCTAATGCTTTTGGACCTGAATTATAACAAAAATTAAACATATAATGAACATGAACCCATAACAAAGAGGGTAGGTTTTTACCTGAAGTGAAATTTTCTGCACGTCGAAATGAATTTCTTCGATTTATTTCAAATGGTTGCGATGAATATTCAATTTTTTTATTTTTTGAAAAATATTTTTTTTTCAGGATTTGCCGCATTTTCTTTTGCTAAATTTTGCTCAAGTGACTCAATGTCGTCTTCATCCGAATGCACGCTAACTTCACTTTCATCATTCTCCTCGTCTGATAATGCAAAATCATCGTCACTATTGCACGGAGATTCGCCCGCTTCGCTTTCCAAATCAAAATCCATTTCTAGTTCATCTCGCTGCCTTCTTTCACGTAAAACTCTATCCATTTCCAATTATTTCCGATTATTTGTGTACAAATCGATAGATAACAATTTTTCTTACTCACCATTATTAATTTTTTGTCCGAAATCTTAAGAATCAGCTTATTTTTTTATATTTTAAATGCACTTGTTTCTTTGGCTTTTCACCACGCTTAGAACATCCTTCACATGTTTCACTTGATTGCCCTTTCCTTCCAACTAACCTATCACCCAATTTTGAAGCAAGGCAGACTTGACTGAATAGGCATTCCACCTGAAATCCTTGGTTCAAAGATAAAAAAAAAAAAACAAAAAAATAAGTCATATTGGAACGTATCATAGTAATCCAGCTGGAGCCCGTCTGTAGACGGCCAAGGGCATTAGAGGATTAAACATAAAGAAAATAAATAGAATAAAATTATTGAGAAACACTTTATGATGCATCAATCATATTTACAAAAACGTCTTTCTCCAATATTTTATAGTTATCATCAATCTTACTTACATTAATACAAAAAAAGCTACTCGCATTATCCCCGCATTATTCTCTCATCAATCGATCAACATGATTTACCCCGACACTTTAAGAAAAATATCAAGTTCATCACAAATACTTCCTACCTTCATTCTATCAAACCTAAGGCCACCAAACATGTAGTTATCCTTCTAGATCATCATCACTTAACTGCTTATTTTAACAACTTACATACCGACGCCCATCTTACTCGGTGAAGATAATAACAAGATTTCTATTTTTTTTTTTTTTCTTTTCTTGTTTGTCCTACTCAGCCTTTCTTGGCCAGCAGCTCTTTCGCCACATTCAAGTGTTTCCAGCCATTTTTGCTTTGTTATGACGGTTACTTCATAAAATATGTATTCATTTACCAACATTTATTATTATTATTATGGGACATAATTACATCATGATGAGTGCGCAGTTATGACCAAGTTGTTTGGTTGTTTTTTTTTTTTTTTTATACTCAGTTCAAAGAAAGCCGCAATTTTCATGAGACTGTCTTGATAGACTGCCAGCAAAAGGGTCTAAAGATTCAAAAAGGTTAACTAGTAAATTTTGTTCATTACTTTTGTAATGGTTATGAGCTTGAGGCCACTTTTCAGCTGAAATGGCGAAAAATAATTCTATGGAAAATGGTAGGTAATGAAAAATTCATTATAAATGCGAATCTTGTTATTGTTGTAGAATGACGTTTAGCATTATTGGCTTAAAAATAATGTTCAAAATTATATATGCTCAGTTGGATAAGAGGAAAAATAAAAAAAAAAATTGTCATGTTATCATAAGAAGTAGTGTTGAAATTATGCAAAAGTTAATAAAATCACACTGTAAGCTGACCAAACAATCTTGTTAACAAAAGCTTGACAAAGACTTTGCTATTAAATGAGATTCGGCAGCAGCAGGCTTTCTACGCTTGTTTACAGGATGAAATTCAATTTTGGTTTTATGCTGACAGCATTGATTAATTTAAGTTTGATATCATTTAAAACTTTTCGGCTTTAAGAAGTTTTCATTCAACTTCTTTGTTGTTCGGTAAGTTAATGCCAAGTATTTTTGGAATTTCAAAAACAGACAGTTTGAAAATTTGAAGGTATTGTTGTTTTTAATGTAATCTACAGTCATTGCTGTCAAGTGCAGTCTTGGCTGATATGTTGAATTATTTTAAGAAAGTGAAACCGACTTGTAGGCAGATATGGTGCGAAATACTTTTGGTACTGTGGGGAAATTTTTTTTCGATGCATGAGGTGATTGAGATTTTCTTTTTGTTCTTAGCTTCGCACCAAGTATCTTAGGTGTTATTCCTATTCAATAAAATCGGCCTTGGTTCGGAAATGGGATGATAGTGAAAAAGAGGCAAACAAGTGAAATATTTTAAGAATTTTCTGAGTGTGGTGGAAAGCCGTAGCAACATGTGAAGTAAAGTGTATGCCTTTACCTCAGTCAATACTAATTATAAGACGATTCCATCTACAAGCTTCTCTACCACCAACTACAACATTTAAGTTCTAAATATTGATGCATTTTCGATTTCAGTTGATTTGAAATGGGGACAGAAATGCAGAACTGTTTAACCTTAGGACATTAGCCTGCTTGAGAATAAACTTACGAGACTGCAATTTGTTGAAAAAAAACAGAGTTGGCTGAGTCATGGACACTAGGGTGTCCCAAAAGAAATTTTTTTTTTCGAATTTCAGAGTTGCTCAAGTTTTGTTTGAAAGCTTGTGGAGTCAAGTATTTTTGTGTTTTTTTTTCAGATTTTTTGGAAGAGGTTTAGTGGTCTCGCTAATAGGATTTTCCCTTAAAATCAGGTTTTTCGGAGAATTTTTGAATTTCAAACATAAGTTGGTCAATAACAGATATCTTTGAGTCATCATTTCGAAAGACAAATATCCAAACTTTACTTTAATGTACATAAATCAGGATTGTTGCCAATTTTTTTTTGACATTTTGGTGTACTATATTTTATTTTTTCGTGAAATTTTAGTAAATTTTTTAAAAAACGTTTGATAACTTTTAAAAATTTCATCAAAATAAAAAAAAGTAAGGATACACTTTGAATTATGGCAAAATTTTAAACAATTTAAAAAAAAATCTTGATTTAACTCTTGCCGTTCTGAAGTAATCCGCCTTTAATGCTTTGTAACTGTGGGTTGAAAAAAATTTCTAGATAAAGTTTTTTATCGTTGAGTTGGCTGAAGTGATCCTTTGAGAAGTGAAAACCGTTCATAGTAACGCCCTATACCCTAAGTCTCCTCTTTTCTTTCAGTCGCAACGTGGCCTTCATCCAAACATCACATTACTGTAGATACACAGGGAAAGTTATACACGTGTGAAAGTTTTTGAAGTAAAGATAATCTAACAAAACCAAATGGAATCTACGTCTACAGGTTAGTAAAATACGTAAAAGCTTTAGTAAATTTCAATACCGTATCAAAAAATTTTTAGCAGTAGAAATTTGAGAATATATTTTGCATGTTTTTTTAGATAAAATTTGAGTTTTCAAACCATATAGCAGTAAAACGCCATCGTATGCTGCCTTAAATCCTTTTAGAGGCTACTTAGAAAAGTATTAGTCATTTAATAAAACTAGTATCGGCTGTGGCCGAAATTCGGCCATCTGTTTCTGTAAGGTAACAAAACTCAAGTTGTTTTTCACATAATGAATTCATTAATTAATTAATTAAGTAATTAATTTGAATAGAAATTCTTAATGCTTTCCTTGACGCTATGAGGAAAATTGTGGTAAAGGACAAAAAATGAAGCATATATGAATCAATAAAAAATATTTATTCAACATATAACATTAATTTAAAGTAAATAAATAAATTAAAAGTAAAGTAAATAAAGTTACTTATAAACGGTAGAAAAGTATAACAAATAAATCAAGATAAATGATAATTCTCAAGATAATAAAAGCAAGCAGCAGTTTTTTTGATTTTTTAACGCTGAGAGATATTAAAAGAAAGCAACAACCACAACAAAAACAACAGCAATAATGCTACTCAGCTCTTTTTAAGTGTTTGCGTCACTCCCGCATTCTATTCTTGCTTTTGTAAGCTACAGCAGCGATGTTCAACAGAGCTTTGTCGCTTTGTAGTTTCTCATTCTCCCATTGGTAAACAAAGCGTTTTACATTTGCTCAATTTTACTTATCTTAATGACAACATATTCGAATAAAAATTATATTGTGCAAATCTGCTCGAAAATACCTATCCATCGATATAAGTATTATGTGAATATGTTGAAGGTAACACAGAAAAAAAGGGAACACAAACTTTTTGTTTGCCTATTAATATATAGATAAGATTTAACTGCTACCTTCTTCTACTTTAGTTACTTGGACAATTTTAGACAGTATACTGTGAAGTCAGCTAGAATGATTGTAGGCAAGTATGATTGGTATTACATGCCGACTTTAGTGCATAAGCTACTAATTCATAGCCCAGAAATCATTGAAGATTCAGTTTTACCTATCGGTCAAATATCAGAAGATATTTGAAGAGAGGCCTGCAATAAATTTTATTCGATCTATCGCCTGAGCTTTTCTAGAAACAACTATCGTCAAAAAACAATGGAGGATGTGTTTAAAAGATTTTTAGTAGTTTCTGACCCATACATTTATAGTTATAGAAAACTACCAGCTAAACAGCTTTTATCAGCAGATGCTATGAATTTATTGTCATCTCCATCAGATGATCAGAGACATCATCTCTAAGTCGCCTCTAAGTCAGAGACAGGTGTAGAAGCTTATGACATTGATAATAATGAAAATTTTTTTATTCAATTCTTCAATAAAAACATTTATAATTCAATAAAAACATTTGTGAACATTTGAAAAATGTTTGTTTTAGTGCATTAATTTAGTATAAATGAAATTATCCAATAGTAACAAATAAAAGGTACACGAAAAAACTTCAGATATCTTAGCATGACGTCACATTGGAACCGCCATTTTGAATTCCGTAATTATGACGTCAGATTCGTGATCAGCGACCCCAAAAACCCCGAGTTTGAGGTTTCAGGACTATCAACTAGGTTTTTGAATTACGGACGCACTGTGTAGCGCGACCTATTAACCTCTTAAAAAAAAACTGAAAAAAATCTCAAAAATATTTGACTCCATAAGCTTTCACAAAATGCTTGATCAAAAAAAAATTTGTTTTTTTGGGACAGCCAAATGGACACACCCGTAGGTTTGGACTTGACGGTGGTTCTTTATATATTTCCTATCCAAACTCTTGTTTTTCAATGACCAAATTCTTGACTTAATAAAATATAACGAATCCCTTTCCTAGTTTGGAAAGGTGTGTCTTAATTTTTGTATGAATCCATATCCTAATTCATGTCATAGTCCTTTCCCGATTTCATAGTCAAGTTACACAGTGTTATTTTTTTGATTGTGAGCAATGTTGGTTGCCACGAAAAAAACTGTTGAAATCATAACTAACTAGGTTCTTGTTGTTGGTGTTGACGTTGATGTTAATGTTAATGTTGCTGTTGATGTTGATGTTGATGTTGATGCTGATGTTGATGTTGATTTTGATGTTGATGTTGATATTGATGTTGATGTTGATGTTGATGTTGATGTTGATGTTAATGTTGATGTTGATGTTGATGTTGATGTTGATGTTGATGTTGATGTTGATGTTGATGTTGATGTTGATGTTGATGTTGATGTTGATGTTGATGTTGATGTTGATGTTGATGTTGATGTTGATGTTGATGTTGATGTTGATGTTGATGTTGATGTTGATGTTGATGTTGATGTTGATGTTGATGTTGATGTTGATGTTGATGTTGATGTTGATGTTGATGTTGATGTTGATGTTGATGTTGATGTTGATGTTGATGTTGATGTTGATGTTGATGTTGATGTTGATGTTGATGTTGATGTTGATGTTGATGTTGATGTTGATGATGTTGATGTTGATGTTGATATTGATGTTGATGTTGATGTTGATGTTGATGTTGATGTTGATGTTGATATTGATGTTGATATTGATGTTGATGTTGATGTTGATGTTGATGTTGATGTTGATGTTGATGTTGATGTTGATGTTGATGTTGATGTTGATGTTGATGTTGATGTTGATGTTGATGTTGATGTTGATGTTGATGTTGATGTTGATGTTGATGTTGATGTTGATGTTGATGTTGATGTTGATGTTGATGTTGATGTTGATGTTGATGTTGATGTTGATGTTGATGTTGATGTTGATGTTGATGTTGATGTTGATGTTGACGTTGATGTTGATGTTGATGTTGATGTTGATGTTGATGTTGATGTTGATGTTGATGTTGATGTTGATGTTGATGTTGATGTTGATGTTGATGTTGATGTTGATGTTGATGTTGATGTTGATGTTGATGTTGATGTTGATGTTGATGTTGATGTTGATGTTGATGTTGATGTTGATGTTGATGTTGATGTTGATGTTGATGTTGATGTTGATGATGTTGATGATGTTGATGATGTTGATGATGTTGATGATGTTGATGATGTTGATGTTGATGTTGATGTTGATGTTGATGTTGATGTTGATGTTGATGTTGATGTTGATGTTGATGTTGATGTTGATGTTGATGTTGATGTTGATGTTGATGTTGATGTTGATGTTGATGTTGATGTTGATGTTGATGTTGATGTTGATGTTGATGTTGATGTTGATGTTGATGTTGATGTTGATGTTGATGTTGATGTTGATGTTGATGTTGATGTTGATGTTGATGTTGATGTTGATGTTGATGTTGATGTTGATGTTGATGTTGATGTTGATGTTGATGTTGATGTTAATGTTGATGTTGATGTTGATGTTGATGTTGATGTTGATGTTGATGTTGATGTTGATGTTGATGTTGATGTTGATGTTGATGTTGATGTTGATGTTGATGTTGATGTTGATGATGATGTGATGATGTTGATGATGTTGATGATGTTGATGATGTTGATGATGTTGATGTTGATGTTGATGTTGATGTTGATGTTGATGTTGATGTTGATGTTGATGTTGATGTTGATGTTGATGTTGATGTTGATGTTGATGTTGATGTTGATGTTGATGTTGATGTTGATGTTGATGTTGATGTTGATGTTGATGTTGATGTTGATGTTGATGTTGATGTTGATGTTGATGTTGATGTTGATGTTGATGTTGATGTTGATGTTGATGTTGATGTTGATGTTGATGTTGATGTTGATGTTGATGTTGATGTTGATGTTGATGTTGATGTTGATGTTGATGTTGATGTTGATGTTGATGTTGATGTTGATGTTGATGTTGATGTTGATGTTGATGTTGATGTTGATGTTGATGTTGATGTTGATGTTGATGATGTTGATGTTGATGTTGATATTGATGTTGATGTTGATGTTGATGTTGATGTTGATGTTGATGTTGATGTTGATATTGATGTTGATATTGATGTTGATGTTGATGTTGATGTTGATGTTGATGTTGATGTTGATGTTGATGTTGATGTTGATGTTGATGTTGATGTTGATGTTGATGTTGATGTTGATGTTGATGTTGATGTTGATGTTGATGTTGATGTTGATGTTGATGTTGATGTTGATGTTGATGTTGATGTTGATGTTGATGTTGATGTTGATGTTGATGTTGATGTTGATGTTGATGTTGATGTTGGTGATGCTTTTTCTTTTTCTTTTTTTTTATTTGCTTCTCCATTGGTTATGCTTTTCTTGGTGCGTTAACTTTGCCTTAGCTGCATGCAATTAATCCAGCAAAAGTGATGCATATGCGTCTAATAAGGCGGTTTTTTTTTATTTTTATCATGTGCCCGAAGACCTCACCTTTATATTCGTTCCTTAAAATTTACCGTATTGCCAGTAGTGACAGAGTTAAGATTCCATGTTTTTTAATGGTTATAGCATTTTTACAGCATTATGTGATTGCCAACCTGACTTTATGACGATAACAATTTTTTTTTTTAATTTAGCTGTGAGGCGTTATAACACATCTATGCTGTCGTAAAACAAAATTTTCCACAGCACGTCTTCTGAGTGAGTATTAATTCCATGCAACGATATCACATTTCTGTTACATAAGCTGCTATCTGCACGACCTAACGACGTCAGTATTTTTTTTTTATTTTTGTCGTAAGGCCAAACATAAATAATTCATTTGCCTTTTTAAACATTTATCGTAGCTTATATACTCACCGAGTAAAAATTCAATGCAACGCCGCTGCATGATATTGCACTGTCGATCTTTGAGATGCATTTTCTGTGGCCCCATGACGTCAGAAATTTTTTGTCTAATTTTATTGTGAGGGCTTAGAATAGGCCTTTATTGGTGTTATCCTAGCACTTATACTCAGCGAGTAATAATTTCTTGTAACAACTTTTCAACTTCGTCACGTCAAAAAATAAATCTTTTATCAACTTCAGCTTAGAAATGTTCAAGGACTTAAAATTTATTAATGTACAAAACTGGTCTGAATCAAGTAGAACACAAATTTTGAAATGTATGAGAAAGTATTTTCAATGCTGAATATATCCCATACATGAAATTGATATATTTTCTCTACATTTTCGTAAATTTTATTGAAATCTTAAAAAGCAAACATAAAATGAATTTCTTCTTCTCACTACAAACATTCTCTTAGTGCAACTGCAACTGAAATGTTCAACAAATACTCGTCTGCCATCAACTGCAGTCAAACGTTCGTATCCTTAGATCATATATAAATAAAATTTTAAATTAAATTTTTCTTTGGTCAACTAAGAAAACACAAAAGCAGCACTTGCTAGATCACAACAATAACAACAACAACAACAACAATAAAAAATGAGTTGGTATGACAAACACGCTGGGTGAAGAGTAACCAAAGTTTGTCATCATAGAAGTTATCACGAGCGTTCCCACTGTCGCCGGTAAATGAGCGTCGGTAAATGAGCTTAATTGTGCTGACGTAGTCCACGCGCCGTTGGAACGAAGCAGTGAATCTGGCACATCGTGGGAACTGGCGAGTCAGCAGCTATAGGGTAGAAACTAAGCTAGGCTTTAGGGAATAAGCATAAGTTGAGAATGTTATTAAGTTAGTCTAATTTTGGTGACGAAATAAATAAGTTCTTCAATTTTAATACTCCGTTTTTTAAATCAACTTATAAATTTACAGGTTGGCCCGTTGGCGTTGGCTAGCCTAGTGCTAGCCAACGCGGCCTTATTTTTTGGGTTTCCACAAGGGAAATCCTTAACTTAGATGATGATGATGATGATGACAAAGACCGGAAGGTGAACGGAACAGAGTAAGTCATTATAAATTCATTAAGTGTACTGCAGAGTTCAAGACAGACACACACACACGCACACACACACACACACGTAATACAGAGAAAGAAGCACAATACCAACACATCAGCAGCAACATGCAGAAATAATATGCTATAAATACTGTACAAATAAAGCAAACGTCAGAAGTTGTTAATGTGTGTATGTGTGTGTGTATGTGTGTGTGTTTGTGTGTTTATGTGTGGCTGCGTGTGTCTAGCATATTTATTTACTTTGCCAGTTGTTAGTGTTGTAGTGAAGAAGAATGCAAAAAAAGTTGGAAAATAAGAACAACGAGCTCATGCAAGTTGGGCGCCTCTCTGGCAGTGTGAGTGTGTCATAGATCAGCAGCAGTGCATGCTAGAGTTTTTTTTTTCTATTTGTTGTGTGTGTGTGAAATTTCATTCTTATTCGCATTTATGTTTTCATTTCCGGCTTAATGCAACCGGATGCAGTGTTAGTTTATGTATGTTTTGTTGCTGTTTTGTTGTTGTTGTTGTTGTTCTGTTGTTGTTATTTGAGCTGTTTTCGCTCCTATTGTTTTAATCTTTTTTTCGTTTGTTTGTTTACTTAAATTTTGCTCGCTTTCATCAGTTGCTGTGTTGCTTGGTCGCTATACATGAGCATGTTTTAAGCGTCATATACGTTGTTATTGTGCCATTTTGTTGTTGTAGTTATGGTTCCATTTTGTTGTTGTTTTAGTTCTTATTGTTGTTGTTGTTGTTGTTGTTGTTGTTGTTGTTGTTGTTGTTGTTGTTGTTGTTGTTGTTGTTGTTGTTGTTGTTGTTGTTGTTGTTGTTGTTGTTGTTGTTGTTGTTGTTGTTGTTGTTGTTTTTATTATTATCATTATTGTTGTTGTTGTTGTTGTTGTTGTTGTTGTTTTTGTTGCTTCGGTTGTGGATCAGAACGATGATGATTGTTGCTAAATAACACATGAGCATCCAGAAATTTACACATCGGTGACACAGATGCGACACTCATTTGCAGCTAGTTGCACTCTCGCTAACTCTTAACAATAGTGAAAAAATAATGACCCATACACATAGAGTATATTGACGCTTCATAAAGTAAAAAATACACCATTGCTAACATACATTTAAAAAAAAAATTACTCAGGTCTTGTGCTGGGTATTTCCATAGTAACGGGTGCGATATGTTTACATTTTTTTTAAAAATCAAATTAAAATTTAGCAACGGGTGCGACATTAAAAATATGCAGTTTTCATTTTTGGAGAACATATTTCTTAGATTGTAAAATTTCGTAAGACAGATAAAAATAAAAATTCCCATTAAATCCTTTCATATATTTTTTACAAGAATTTGCTTAGTTTAAAGCATGACGACATACGCAAGTTAAATAAATTAATTTTTAAAAGGTAACGGATGCGACAGCAAAAAGGTAACGGGTACGACATGTCTCTATTTCATTTTACAGTACAAAAAGAAATGTATGAAAAAATTATAAATTTGGTTCCAACTATGTCTATATGTAGTACCTATTCATGAATCATGTATTTTTGTTATTCGCTCTCGGATGAAGAACATATGTCGGAATAGCCCGAATAGCAATGAACTTTAGCCAGCATTCTCAAAATAGTGCATCTTTTGAATATTTTTGTATTGATTTTAGATTTTCCCATCTATTATGTAAGAACTCTGTTTTTTACGTAATTTCATGTTTATCGCAGTATAACACAGTCAGTCTATTTAGCTTCTTATTTAGAACAAAAAAAAATTATAAGCTTCTAGTGGATTCTTTATTGTAGCTTGGCGAGCCATGATAGCTTTCCATGATCTCTTCATAGTATCCCTTATCCTATCTACAGCGAGATAAATTTCTTTCTTTTAATGTGCCTGATATTTTGCTGCATTTTTTTTTTTAATTTTTTCTGTATCTTTGTATCTTGGTTGGGACCTCCATAGTGGTTAATCTACAATAGGTAACGGGTGCGAAATTGTTTGAAATAGAAAAAAACCCAACACTGAACCCCTGGCGTACATTTGGTATCACGAAACTATTAAATTTACTTACATTGTAAGTCTCCGTTATATTCTTTACAACATTATTTTCACAATATTTTAAACTTTTTGTGTTTTACGGTAACGAATGCGACAAGAAATCAAATATCAAATAAATATCAAAAGTTTTTTATAAAAAAACTACAAGTAGAAAATTCCTGCTGCTGTGTAGAAGAAAGTCGGCACAATATGCAGATAATTGTTTTCATTGTCAGTTATCGTTAAAACAATGTTCTTGAATTGATAAAAAGTGGTGATTATATTGAGGGAGGAACCCACAAAGCACACTAGATTCAAAGCGGTTTTGTCCCAAAAATTTAGAAAAAATTTCATTAAATCTTTCTTGATTGTGGCAGATGCATTTGCTTTTGATAAGTTAAGCATTAAAATGCAACAAAAATATTGATTTTATTTTAAATTGCTGAGGGTAAGTTTGCGTGGAAATGCCCTGCTGTGAAACAAAAAACAATCTTCTTTCTAATCTCTGTACAGTAGACCGTATCACCAAAACTAACCTATATTTGACCCCACCTCAATCGTTAGACATTTAAAAGACATTTTCAAAAAAAATTTTTTTTTTTTTTAAATGGTCCCTATGGTGCTTTTTTCTTCTTTTCGTTATATCTTCTGTGTTTCTTGTCCGATCCCAAAGATTTTTCATATATGTATGTATCAATTTTTTTTGCAATTTTTTCCTGATTTTATTTTTTCGCGAATCTTGTTTTTTTTTAAATTATCACCCACCTTATCTCAGTTGCTACTATGTTAACAAAATCTTAAAAGAGCAAATAATTAAAGCTCACAAAAAATCACTAAGGCCATGCAAACAAATGATATCCATAAAATTTATTTTTGGTGCAGTTCCGACCGATTTTATCCCAAAAATAACACTTTTGAAATTTTCGTCAGTCATACTCGACTTTTTATAAACAAATAACTTGGCTTTTTCAATCACAACTGTTCTCATAAGACAATTAATAAAAGTCAATTATATCGAGTGTTGAAGATTGCAAAAACCTTTTATATTTGAAATTTGATGTTTACTAGAATTGTAATAAAATCTCTAATTGTTTATTAAAGTTGAAGATTATTTTTCGTTGAGAGTAAGTTTAACTAATAAAATCATGCTCTGTTACAAACTCTGCCCAACAGTAGTTGTTGTCGGCTTTTAAAAAAAAAATGAAAATGTCTTTTAAATGTGTAACGATTGAGGCGTGGTCAAAATGGGTTTATTTTTTTTCCATACAAGGTGATACGGTCTACTGTACAGTTTAGAAATTTTAAGACTCCTGTATGATGCTAGCGCAAAAAAATAAGAATGATAAAGTTCGCAAGAGGAGCCAACTCGGACGAAAACTACTCATGCCTACCATACGAATTGACGTCATCAAACAATTATAATCTATAAAAATTCCGCAAAAATTTTTCTGAAGACTTGAAGTTTTACAGCTTTAATTCCAAATACGCACAGTAAATTTAACATTTTTCCAAATCGGATGAAAACCTACCTACCTCCTATACAAAGTGACGTCATTAAAATGGTGAAAAAAAACTTTTTTAAGTCTTCCTAATACAGTAAACCTGTTGAAGATAAATCAACTTTTTGCTGCACCTACCTGTATTATTATACCATGATAATTGCGTGAAAAATAAAATTTCTCATGAGTGAGAAAGTTACACAATGAACAAAAGCATTTACGATCACTCACCAGCAAATGCAAAGTTCGTAAATATCACGAAGGAAAAAACTTCGCTGATAGCGTCGTTTGACTCGCTCACTTATGATCGTTCTTTGGTTGTGAACGCTCATTTTAAAATTCGATAAGTAACTCATATTATGAAGATTGAATTGAAAAAAAGTGAGCTTTTTTTGGCAGTTCTAAATTTTTACTCTGTGACAGACAAAAAATAAGTAAAATTTTGTTTAATCAAAAAAAAAAAAAAAAAAAGTAGAAGAAAATTATAAAACAAAATTAGAAATTTACTGCCGTATTCATAAAAATATCTTAAAATAGCTTTAAAACCTTCAATAGTTAAAAAGCTTTTTAATGTTAAAAAGTCTATTATATCCCTGCAAACATTTTCTGAGTACCTCAAAAAAATGACTCTAAAAAGAGTATTTCTTATGCGTGTTTTATGAGTACGCAAAAAATAGACTCGTAAAGGAGTCTTTGATATGATTGTAAAATGATTGCTCAAAAATAAGACTCAAAAAATAGTATTTTTTATGCGTGTTTTATGAGTACGCAATAAAAAGACTCATAAAGAAGTCTTTGATTTGATTGTAAAATGATTGCTCAAAAATTAGACTCAAAAAATAGTATTTTTTATGCGTGTTTTATGAATACGCAATAAAAAGACTCATAAAGAAGTCTTTGATATAATTGTAAAATGATTGCTCAGAATTAAGACTCTAAATAGAGTATTTCTTATGCGTGTTTTATGAGTACGCAATAAAAAGACTCATAAAGGAGTCTTTGATATGATTCTAAAATGATTGCTCAAAAATAAGACTCAAAAAATAGTATTTTTTATGCGTGTTTTATGAGTACACAATAAAAAGACTCATACAGAAGTCTTTTATATAATTGTAAAATGACTTTAAATTTTTCTATTACTTTTTATTTGAAATGTTTTTTTAAAAAAAGATATTCTTGTCATTTTGTTTTTAATTTTCAACTATTAAATAAATATGAATCTAAAAATATATTTCAGTCTAAATGGATCATAAATTCCATTCCATGATTTCTAAATATGACTATCAAAAGTGTTTTAATTTTGAGTCCAAAAGACATTTACATATATGAGTTCTAAAAAAGTATGTATTTAAAGTCTTTATTATGAATCTTAAAAAAGTATTTAAAATGAGTCTTAAAATAGTCGTAATTTTGAGTCCAAAAAGACTCATTTATATGAGTTATAAAAGAGTCTTAATCATGAGTCTTTAAAGAGTCCTTATTATGAGTCTTAAAGGAGTATTTAAAATGAGTCTTAAATGAGTCTTAATTTTGAGTCCAAAAAGACCAATTTATATGAGTTCTAAAAGAGTCGTTATTATGAGTCTTAAAAGAGTATTGAAAATGAGTCTTAAAAGAGTATTATTTATGAATCTTAAAAGAGTCTTAATTTTGAGTATTAAATGAGGCATAAAACAGTCATTATTATGAATCATATTTTGAGGCCCACAACCTACGAAAATGTACTCATAAAAGAGTCTTTTTTGAGCGCATTATGACGATAAACCCTCATTTATATGAGTCTTAAAAGACTCTTTTAAGAGTCATAATGTTTGCTGGGTAATTTTATTATTCATAAAAATGTTGGAGCTACTTTGTAGTTAAAATAGGAACACTCTCGATTTTATGTGGGAAGAGTGTCAATAATGGTTTGTGTATTTGATAAATTCAATCATTTATTTGTCACAATTTCGTCAACATTTTCATGTTTAAATATCAATATTTTTTCGAAGCTACCCTCTGCACTGAAAAAAATTCTCATTTTATTATCTTATTTTGTAAATATTTTGAAATGTTTTGACAAATTTTCTTGTTTTTATTTTCATTTTGTTCATTTTGAATTTTTTTATATATTTTGAATTTTTTTGACATATTTTCAAATTTTTGAAATATTTCTAATTATTTTTGACAATACATGTGCTCAAATGAGAGCAAATAATTTTAAAAATGCTTTATGAGGGGTTTATTGAACGTTCAGCCATTTTTAAAAATCCTCTCATTTATAAACAAACATTTTCAATAATTTTATTGACATTTTCTTTCTTTTTGATATATTTTGAAACAATTTGATATATTTTTGACATAAGTTGTTCTCAGATGAAAACAAAATAAAATTTAAAAATACTTTATAGAGGGTTTATTGAAGGTTTCATCCATTTTTAAAATGCTCTCATTTATAAAGCATTTAAAAGAAACTTTTTAACGCTATTGAACGTTTATGAATAATGTTTTTTTCGATTTTTTCCTTATGAAGGCTTTATAAGAGGTTCATAATTTTTTATGAATACAGCCGTTGGATTATTTATCGTAGTTACACAGGTTGACATATATTTTTTGTTCTGTTGATGGTTTGAATGTATATAACCTCTAAAGTACTCAAAAATATGTGTAATATCGGCCTGTGCAATTAATATAAAGTAAATAGTAAAAATTAATAAAAATATTTAAATGAAATAAAAATACAAACTTTTAATAATATAATAAAAAAAATCAAAAACAAAACGAAAAGAAAAAAACTCTTCAACTTATACAAAACAATTAAATAATAATTTGTTTCTGTATAATAGCAATAATTTTTGACTATTAATATATTTGAAACTGTACATTTTTCAAATTAACCAAGCGAATACACAACAAAACAATTAAAGTTATCGATCGCATGTATCTCCTTTCGTCCGTTTCACAAGAGAATGAATTTAAAGAATTCTCCCCTCCGCGCTTTACCCATGAACTTTGAAAAAGTCGCTGACGAACGATTAAAAATTCTATCTTATCACGATAATTCATTTTGCGATTGTATTTTATTATGATTATTACTTGAGTTTACTTATTTTATGTCAACACATTTCTCATGAGCGCGCTACCAAAAGCGATTGTTCGTAATTTGAGCGTGGGAGCAATAAATCATTGCATTTAGTCTCTCGTGAGAACACGAAGGCAATGTTTTCAAAAGAATTTATCATAATAAAATACAATCGCAAAATGAGTTTCCACGAGAAGATTGAATTTTTTATCGATCGTCAGCGAATTTTTCCGCACCCTGCTTTTTTTCCCATTTTATTTCTTTCAATAACAAAAGTTGCACACAAAATAGCATTTTCACACAACTTACGAATCAATAGTCTGATTGTTGTCAAATTTATATACATAGCGTTTCAAGGTTAGTACTAATTAAAAATCATATTGAAAAAATCTAGTAACGCCATCTATTTGTCATTCCATGGACTTTTTGAACGGACTGTTAAAAACACTTTCAAGTAATAAAGCAAAATTTTTAAAAAACTTTCCTTGAATGGAAATTTATCAGTTCTTTAATTAAGTTTTAAATATTTTAGAGCTTTATTTAACAATAAAAGTACAGTAGACGCACGTTAATTAGAACCACTTTGTTCCTGGGGTAGTTATAATTTTCGAGAAGTTCTAAAGGTTTTTTTTTTTAAATAAAAATTAACATAAAAGTGCATCTTCGCTTAGAAAATACACAAAAAAAAAACACTTTGGCCTAAAGTTCTTTTATTTTTATTCACATAAAAAGAACACAAAACATACCGAGACATTAAAATTCATCACAGTTTAAAGAAAAAAAAAAAACATAATATTTCAAAAACAAAATTGTACTCGCTCAATTCAAACATATTGTTTTCTCTTATTCAGTCGTTGCCCAGCAGTTATTTTGGAGTCAATTGAAAAAGTGAACTAGTTCATTTCTAGCGCAGTTCGCAGTAGCTCTGAAAAAGTACAAAAGGTGTTCAGTGTAGAACCATAGTTGAATAAATAAGGTTGTCTCGTGGCTGATCGTACTCTCTTTTCAGTACCCATAATTGTCAAAATCAATGAAAAGCAACAACAACAACTTCAACGGCTTTTCATGTTATTAATTTTCGTTTTCAGATTTTGTATGAGATGTCAACTTCGATTTGACATTTATGGGAACTCGTTCTCACCCATGCGACAACCTTATTTATTCAACCATGTGTAGAACAGTTATCTTTGCTTTTGTTTTCGAAAGTATTGCTGACAAAAATAAACGCGTTCTGGCTACTTTTTAAAATTTGCTGCGCACAAGAAAAAATAATAAAAAAAAAAATGTTTATAGACAAAATGTTTTCTGGATTATGGATTTAAAAGGTGCACTCGTTTTTTCCACAACAGTAGATCCAACAGTGCAGAGTTCAGAGCTTGACAGAACTCTGTTAGTCAAGCAGAGCGTATCCAAGTCATTTAATGATAACAAACGAACACTGCAGAGCACTCGTCGGCTTCAAATCAAACCATGTACGCCGTTTGCTTTAACAGAACAATTACTTACAGCGTAAAATGCATCAATCACACCTAACACAACATAACCTTGGCGAAGTTATTATTTCTACCATTGGCAAATAGAAATTTTATTTTTACGAATTCGGTGCTTGGGCAAACACTAGGTAAAACTGGGTTGCTGAATCCGAATCCTTTGTCAGAATTTCAAAATTTTTAGGTGGCAACCCTAAAGGGATTCGGATTCAGCGACCCATTTTTACCAAGTGTTCGCCCCAGCATCGAATTCGTAAAAATAAAAAAAATTAGGTGGCAACCCTATCAGCCATCTTGAGTTTTGTAATTCTGATTTCAGATTCGAAATCAGCGACCCCCTAAAACTGCAGGATAGTGATTAAAACTTTTAAAAGAGCATATTTTTAGGTGGCAACCCTATAGGGTTAAAAATTTCATAATTTTGAAATTCTGACATCGGATTCGGATTCAGCGATCCATTTTTACCCAGTGTTCACCCCAGCGCGGAATTTTTTAAACTACAAAAAATTTAGGTGGCAGCCCTATCCGCCATCTTTAATTTTAAAATTCTGACATCGGGTTCGAAATCAGCCACCCCCTAAAACTGATAAACACGAAATCTACAGGACCCTAAATGGTCTTAATACGCTTAAGTTTTTCCTACACTTCATTGAATTATTTGGATACTTGAATTATTTTGGATCGGAGCCACACCCATTTGTCAAATGCCCATTCCAGTACCCTACTTCCCATATTCTACTTTCAAATATGGGAAGTTTATATTGAGTTTCATTGTTATACGGCATTTACTTCCAAAGCTATTCAAAGACACAGCATAACTCCAAGCGTCCTGCTGTTGTTTACATAACTCCAAGCGTTCTGCTGTTTTTTACATAACTTTCTAGTCAGTACACACTTCTTTTTCGAATCGTGCCTAACATTGCTTTGGTTTTAGTTTGTTCTTGTTCTGCTCAAGCGACGAGTGCTCTCTGTGGTGTTAGGCTTGATTTCATTGATGAGAGCAAAACATAGCAAAAGCTTGCACTACAAACGAGTGCTTTGAAACGCATTTCAAGAGCACTCGTGCAGAGGTTTAATCTTTAGGACCTTTTCATTGCACTAAATTCTTACACTTTTGATATGTTCACTTTAAAACTAGTTAATAAAGAACCACTTTCAGGCTACTGCGAAAGCAACCCGTTTAAAAATTTTCCTAATGCAACTAGTTTAAATATAGAGAAAAAAGAGTCTTTCTGGGGACAATTGTCTTTTCCTATGACATCAACCCGCAAAAAGCGTCAGTTCGTTCAATGTTAAAGGGTATTGTCACTACAGTACAATGTTCCACTGAACTAGTACTGGTCCTTTTTGGAACAAGTTCACAACTATTTCAAATTTGGTCCACTTTTCTGCTGGGTGGTTAGATATTAAGAGCGTCGTTGAAGAGAGATATGACAGACCATTCATACGAAAAATTTTATATGATATGACGACTATGCAATTTTTCAGTATTAAAAGCAAACAAAAAAAAAACAAAAAACGCTCGGAAATTAGAACTGACGGTTTTAATTTTAGAGCGTGTAATGTATTAAAAACGCTAGTTCTAATTTCCGAAGGATCCGAATTTCCGAGAGTTCTTATTTTCGAGCGTCTACCGTAATATTAAAAATACTAACCCTAATTTGGATTTTTTCTTTTTAAACATAGAAGTATTAATGCCATCAAAGTGTTTTCATATTTTGATTGAATTCAAATTTATTTATGATTTCAATGCGAAAAAATATATATTTTAATTTTATTACATCCATAACTGAACATTTAAAAAAAGGATATTAGCATTTTTAGTCACAAATGTTATCAATTTTATAAAAAAAAATCCGGATGAAGGTTAATGTGTTTTATTTGATAATTTTTTCACCATGTCAAGTAGTATGTGTAGACAAATTGCGAAAAAATCTTCAAAAACTTTTTATGTTCTACGTTAACTGCTTACATAAATAGTTTATTTTTTTCTTTTATTTTTATTTTGTTATGACCACAATCAGTCTTTATTACTAGTATATAAATTGATGGACTAACAGCAGCAACAACAACTTTTTCGTAAGCCATAAAATAGGCAGCCATAAAATAAGGGTTAGCCACAAGGATAACAACTAAACATGCCTTCAGGGCGATCACAAAATCTTGTAGCTACAAAGATAGACACATAAAAAAAATAAAAAAAAAAAAAAAAAAACAAAGAAAACAAATACAAAAACGTAAGCAAAAGTAATAATTTGCTAATCTCAATTTGCTGAAAATAGCAGTATCATCATCATCATCATCATCAATAGTATTAACAAGAACAGTAACAACAACGGCATCAAGAACAGCAAAAATAACAACAGCAACAACAGGCTCGTTATGCAGCAACATGTGTTGCATGAATTGGCAAAATCAAAACACCATCTGAATAAATAAAAGTTAAGCAAAAACAAAAAAACAAAAATAAGATACCACAATAATAAGCAAGAGTACCAGCAACAGCAGCAGGAGAGTGTGAATAAAATAACTGACATGCTGGGTAGAATACATGAATACGACCAAGACAAAAACACAAAAACTTTATAAAAATTTAAATAGACTTGAACAAAAAATTCAACAAGTTATTTTGCAACAGCATCGACAGCTAAGAAGAACTTAAAAAAAAACCAAAAAAGTCTTTAAATGTTACCAGTGAATTCAAGCAATAATTGCCTTATATATTGAGTCCTATTTGACTTCAAAGACTTAAAATTTATTTAAGGTCAAAGTGGTTTCATTTTTTTTTGCGTTATACTCTAATATTTCTTGCTTTGGCTAAGTGTGTGGCATCAATTTATCTAAGTATTGTAGCAATTTGCACGCATACATGCATTATTAGTATCTATGTGTATGTATGTATATATTCCTATATATTTAGATATACATTCAAACTGCCAACAACACGACGACAACAAATTGAGTGCGTTTGAGTAATCGAAGAATTCGATATTGATAAAATCAATTTATTCTATCGCCAACAGCTAAAAGGATGTTGAAATTCAACAGCCAGAAGAAGAAGAAGAAGAAGCTGCAGCTATAGAAGATAAAGCTTAAGAACAAGAAAAAGCTACAGCAAAACAAAAACAGAACAAAAAAAAAAGAAAACCTAAGAACAGCAACATAAGCGGAATAGCTAAAGCACACTTTTCACATACACACACACGCATATGCCAGCATATACAGACGCACAAGACGCACACATACGAACACATACATTAGTTTATGTCAAGCAGCATGTTTGGGTCATGTTGGCATATAACTTAGTGTTGTTGTCGCTATTTTTGTTGTACTATTTGCTAACGCTAACTTTGTTCTTGGCTCTCAAGTAGTTGGTTTTCTTAGTGGACATTCTTGAACGTGCTATTCGGTCACATCTGAAGAGTCATTCGTTATGCTTTCGTATAAAAAAAGATATTGTTTCTCTTATTTCTTATTTTTGTCTTTTTTCATTTCTTCCTCAACAATTTTGTTCTGCCGGATGTTGCTGTGTGACATCCGTTGCTGTGATTTTGATTTTCTATCTGCATCAGTAAAATTGCATAGCAACATGCAGACAAGCATTTGTAAATGTTATATTGTGCACATATTTTACGAATTGAATAAAGAGAGTTATATATGTGATTGGATATGATTGATTGTGGCTGAAAAGAGCGTTATTCAAGTAGAAAAAAGCCAAGGCAAACATAGACTCGTGTGAGGCACACATACAATAAAATAAAATTGAATTTTAAGCTTTTATATAGTAGCTGGATTTGAAAATCAAAGCTAGTATGTACTTATAGAAAATTTCTTGTAAATATTTTTCTACAAAAGTACAACAATTTCTTTTCTCACTCCAATTTATTTTCTGAATGGGAATATGAAACGGAAAACGAATGAATAGGAAGCAAAATGTCTTTTGAGATGTGAACAAATTAAATTTTTGGCTTAAAATAAAAGCCTCTCTTAAAGGCATAATTCAAAAATAAAATGTATAAAATTGTTCTAAAAATATATTTCTTCAAACAGCATCTTATTACATAAATCGGATAAAAATAAGATTGAGACGCAAATTTTTTATGCTTCTGTTTTGATGATTTTGGATAACTTTGTGAAGAAAGGCATAAACACATATTTATGAATTTAGTGTACTTTATATTTGAATAGGGACCGAAACCACAATATCGGTCAAATCGAAATGGGTGCAATCGTCCCATATTAGGCTTAGTATTGCTCCAAATATATCTATTTGCCAATGTCCACTCTTGAGCAAGATTGCTTAATGTTCAAATGCTTTTTTAAACCTTAAAATCATTTATCGGGTCATATTGACCCGAGGCACTTTTCATTTGCAAAAAAAAAAAAAACACAAAAAATCAAAAATTGAAATAAGAAGAACTAACCATTGTATTTGTTGAACTTTTATCTTTGCAACCAGAATGAGAAAAATTGTACATATGTGACATATGCGCATTGCTGAGATAAAAAACTGACATGTGCACTATACGTTTATTTGGGTCAAAATGACCCGTTATGTTCTACCGTACGATTTGTATGAAGGATAATTTTTTGCACTACTTTTTTCACTACTTTTTGCTGTTGTGCAATCCTTTCTAAATTTTTTTGCAACTGTGAGTACATTGGAAGTGAGAGACCAAATTATTGTGTCGTTGGCATATTTACTTTTCATACTTAAACATGCTTTTTATATGGATCTGTTGTACATGTGCAGTGTTCTCTTTGTAGTATACGTCTTTTAGTATAGTCGGACTATATTCCCTATAGCGAAGACACCTCTATAACTGCAATTTTTTAATTTTTTTCATATATTCCATATTTTTTTCATAAGTCCAACGACTTCGTAATAGAGGAGTCTGACTGTATTTGCAAAATCTATCGGAAAAGTGATGCAACACTCCAAAGAAACAATCAATAAAGCCGTGTGTTACTCGGAAAATTTTTACTAGTGGTAGAAAAGAAGTTACTGACTTGAATACAATTATGTTGAAATATAATTGTCATTTTTACTGTGCCAAAAGGACGATGATATTTTGACATCAAGACATTTTGACGTTTTAGATTTCGGTACTGTATTAGCGCAAGAATTTAATTTAATTTACAAAATGGTTGATACATAAAAAAAAAAAAATAAATAACTGGCCATTTCAGCCCTTGAAAGGACTTTGACCTAGCTTCTTATGATCAATTGTGTTGTGCGTGTTATTAAGTTTGTACACAACTGACCGAGAAATAGACCTACAGGCTTTACGCCGACTCCGAACGGCGGTGAACGGAATGTTCTTATTCTCAAGAAGCTTTACATGGCATTTTTATTACTCTCTGAAGTTTGCCATTGTCTGCAGAGATGTGGCGGCCGTACAGAAAAATTATTTTAATTCAAATAATTTTCTGTCGCTGCTGGGGTTCGAACCTGGGTCTCCAGGTTCTTTGACATTGCGGCCACGCACTTTTACCAACTACGCCACGGACGCCACAATGGTTAATACATACTGAAAATTAAAATACTGTTAATTTAGTTACAGAAATGTTTTTGATTTGTTAATCATGTTAACTTCACTAATACAAAGATCTGATTGATATATTGGAAGATTGCGATGATAATGATGGAGCAGATCCATCAGCAGCTCAATCGAAGCGACACTATCAATCGGTTATAAATCTTTGTTTTTTTTTCTTTTCTCAGCATTCATATGTTAATCGCAAATGTTTTGTGCAAATATATATTTATAAAAAAAAACCATATTAACAAGAATATTCCATGAAATAACAGCACTTTTTAATTGAAACTCATTGAAAAATGTAAAATTTCCATACAAAATACACCACGGGTCAATATGACCCAAATAAACGTGATTAAGTTGTAAAACATGTAAGCGGGTCTAAGGTTAAAATATCGAAACTTTATATGTGATGTTCCACAGAAAAATGGACTTTATCTTCTAGGCCAAATTTTTCAGGACACCTAAAAATAGATGCTAAGCATTTTAGAATTGGTTTATTAAATCAGAAATACAAAAAAAAAAGGTTTATCCCGAAACTTTACCAAAAAACCTTATCCTCCACCATATCCAAGAATGTTGAAAAATCATTTTTATGAAATTCATGGAATTATTACTCGGTGAGTATTACGATAAACGAGCTACGGTAAATATTATAAAATGAAAAAGAAGGATTTGAACTTGGATAAGACAAAAAAATCGCGTGTAATACTGTATACGTGACAAAAGTGAAAGAGGGATATAAATGGAGAGAATAGAGAGAGAGAGAGAGAGTGAATGATAGTGGGGGGGGGGGGGGGTTAGAGAGAGAGAGAGAGGGTGAAAGAAAGAGAGGGTGATACATCTAAAAAAATATAATACGAAATTTGTATAAAAAATATTCTGTTTATTCAGTATGGCGGCTGTGACCGAATGTGTTAAAAAGTGTGTGGACCATTCGATACGAGCTCAGGTTCGAACCCCAGTTGAAACAACAGAAATTTTTTTCAATTCAAATTAATTTTTCTGATTGGTCCGTCATCGGACTTTGTTGGAGCACATGTTAGTGGCCAATAAAGTATTTACAGACAAGAACATGTTGGTGTTTGTGTTAATACAATGGTTAATACTTCTTCGATAGCAATTTCATTTGCTCTATGAATCGCCAAGTTGAGTACAGTATACATTAGACCGTATAACTACAGTAAAAAAAAGTATGCTGCAGATCACCTAATCTGAAGCATTTTTGAAAAACAATTTCGTTAGTTTTGTTTCTTTATATGAATAATGATATAGACGCATTTTAAGTTTATATTTTACAAATAGTTCAATGTGCATGTGAATAGTAGCTTAATAAAATAATTAAAGCTAAAAAACCCGGCAAAAGTTCTCTCACTATAAAAGTTCTGTTTTTTATTTAAATGATAAAAAATGCAAATGAAAATGTACGATATGGTGAGGGCCTTCGAGGCATTGGGCAACGCTTCAAAAAACCACTTTATTTGATCTGACTCTTGACCCTTATTTTTGTTATGCTCAATTTTTTTGCTCTCATTTTGTAGAAGTTGATATCTGGTAAAAAGTAGAACGAGATCCTTGATCCCAATGACCTCTAGAACAAAAAAGTTCGACTTCTCGAAACAAAAGAATTGTTATATCATTCTTAAAGATCGGACTGTAAATGCGAAGACATAAAGAAAAACTCAAATGCGACCTCTACGTTCAGGGAAAAAAATCAATTTTTCTTTTTTAATTAGTTCTATTGAGATAATAGACAATAAAGAGCTGTGTTTGTAAGACATTCGCTTGTTTTTGCATGCTCACTCTATTCAACTCTCATCTTTAACACCATTTAAACACTAACAATATAGAAACCAAGAACAAATGAGCATAAAGAAAACAAGACAAACGAGAACTTCTTTAAAGCGAGCATATAAAATAAAATTGAAATGTGTTGAAATGTGTTGATATGCTCACTTGTACTTTCTCATTATTTTTAAATGCTTTATATATTCGATACGATCAAATCGAGAGTGAAAGTGAGCACTTTTTTGTAAGAGAATGCTGTATTATGTTTGCTTATACTTTAAAGAATAAAGTAAATAGAAAACAAGACAATCATGTAGCTCTTTAATAGACAAGCGTTTTTCAGGAGAGTTTAATGCTTTTTTGGAAAATTTAATTTTATGACCTTAGTATGGTACATTATGATGGTAGAAACTGGGATCTTGGAGTAAGCACTAGAACGGGGTGTTTGACCCAAATGACCTTCAGAGCAAAAAAATTGGACTCTTCAAAACAAAAATTCATATATGTCATGCTGTCAGATCGAACGGTAAATGCCGAAGATATGATGAAATACTTTGCAATGAACTTTCTAGCCAAGGTTAGTTCGCCGGGTAGCCGGGGTTCATACAAAAATATTTCCTGCGTTGTTAACTAAAACAAAATAGTTTCAAATTTTCATTTAAATTTCATCTTTGTTTTACTACTGGTTCTCGAAAGTTCAAAGTCCAAAGTCCTTGAAAATAGGGTCCGTGAAATCCGTAGTCCGTTCGTCTGCCCGTTGTGTATTTGAATTTAGGGTGGGCCGTCCGGTATGCAACTACTCAGGCCATATGTAAAATTCGGTCGCAAAATCGTCAAAATTGTTTGAAAGAAAGTGGCACATTTACTTGGATGCTTTTAGAGCAGACCGTCCGGTATGAAACCACTAGGGCCGACGGTAAAAGCAGCTTTTTTGATGCCACTCGGATGTTTTATGGCCGGAGTGGTTTCATATATTCCGATATGAAACCACTCGGGCCTACAAGAAAACCACTTTTCACTAAAATGAGCCGTCCGATATGAAATCACTCGAGCCAGATGTAAGATTCGGACGTTTATATCACGTCTACTTGGATGTTTTTAGAGCAGACCGTCCGTTATGAAACCACTCAGGTAGACGGAAAAAGCAGCTCTCGTGATGCCACTCGGGTGTTTAATGGACGGCCATCCGATATGAAACTACTCGGGCCGACAAGAAAATCACTGTTCACTGTTATCTTTGGTCACTAACGCACTTGGTAACTTTTTCTCTATCCAATGTCGCTGATTCACTTCTTGTCCTCGGTCACTTCGTCACCCGACTCACTGATGTGCGTTGCTTGCGTTTTAACTTCAAAAGAGGCCCACTATTGGTTTGCTGACTCCTTTTATCCCCAAAAACAGGATCTTGTTTGTGTCGCCACTTTCCATCCGATCTCGATCTTGAATTTCGCTTGCCTAGAACTAGCGGCAACCTTTTGCCCTGCATGTTATTGTTGTCATAGTTGCTGTTTATTGACCCCTATGAATTTTGTTATTGCCACTTGTGGGTGCATGGAATGCATGTTGTTTGCATGTTTGCAGGTTTTGCTTTGTGCGACTTCGTTATGTTGTTTTGTTGTTGCACCACTTGACCATGCTACTGGCTCGCTGTATGTTTTGTTATTGTTTGATTGTGGGTCTCCCAGCTGCGTTTTTACGAACAGGGGCGGTTCGTGGTATGACCGGGTTTTAAACAGGTGCGGTTCAGGTGTTGTTCAGGTGGCGGGGCCCCCTGTGCAAATGCGGTGCAGAGGGAAATGTAAGCCATAAATTGATAAATTTAGGTTCCTTAACTCTTAAATGCGTGACCCCTACGTTCGGCTAAAACATATTTTTGTTTGAAATTTTCTTTCAAAAATGCTTCAGATTATATGGTGTGCGGCGTAGTTTTTTTTGATATGGCTTTTTCTATATTTTTCTTGTATCATGTATGGGGTCGTTAATAAATAATGTTACCAATTTAGGGGAGGGGAGGGGGAGGTGTTTTAAAATGTACTACATAAGCAACGATAGAGGGTTTCAAATGCACTACGAAGAGTAACGGAGGGGGAAGGGGGGTAAAAAAAGTTCAAAATCGGTCACGTAATTTATGAACGACTCCTACTGAAATCTACCTAAATGTGACGCATTCTTCAAATTTAACTCTCAATTCTCGTCCAAATATTGAATCGCCGCCTAAAATGTTTCACTTACAAGACAAAAAAAAAAAAAATAAATAAAAAAATTACTCATTCTTTTCAAACAATAGTCATCCATACGTCAGGTCGGGTACTTCTGGGAGTATATTTGTTTTATTTTTTTTTTGTGGAATGTCAATATCGTATCTCAGGGCAGTATCGACAAGGTAGAGAAGGATTTGTTTTTAAATTTAAGCAAACAATTATTTGAATGTCTCTCATTTTTATTGGATTATACAGTGGATTCGTGGAGATTATGTATGAAATACGAAATCTTTTAAAACTGCTAAGAGACTACCTTTTAAATAAAACGTTTATGCAACCCTTCACTTCTTGTGGATACACGCTTTATAATATAACCTATATTTCTTCATCATTCACCAAATGAAACTAAGTAAATTAAGGATTTTTGAAAAACGTTAAGACAAGTGTGAAGAAGTGCTGGAGGGCATTGAACTATGAATAAATTTGTTTACAAATTCAAAGCAAACATCTTTGCGTAGGCAAATAAATTCGCACCAATTTAAGGTTCAACGTTTCGAACTGAATACAGTAGGGAACATTTTCTGACCTTAAATCCAGATTTTCTCTAAATTTTTATGTAATTTTTACAGTTGTTCATTTCCCACTCACAAAATAAAGCAACTCTTTGGTATCTTGGCAATTTCCTCCAATCGGTTGGTTGTTGTGTTCTCTCTCATTTTCCAATCGACAAAAATAAATTGCTGTAGGTCATTGGCCCCTAAATTACTTTAAAGCCTTCAAATAATGCTGCTCCTTTTTAGCATATTTGCTTAACTAGAGCAAAATTGGTTAAATTTCTATGAGGTAAGAATTGTTAGTAAAATTTAACTTCAATGCTTTAATTTCTTTAAATTTGTAAGAATGCTGTTTCTTGCAATTATGAAACGAATAAATTGTTTGAGTTTTAAAAAAAGTATCTGCATAAAAAATTGTTACATAAATTCAGTATGTTTCTTGAATCCCCCTTTTACTTACGCTTTTGTTGTCATTAATGATTTAAGGCTTTCTAATTGAATATTTAAGAAAAATTTGCATGTTTAAATGGAACACAAAAGCAACTTAAAAAAAAAATTCCATAAATCACACTTACAACATTTATAACCCCAAACAAAGACATTAGCAAAAATAAAGACAACATTAAAAATAAAAACACCAACAAAAAAGTCAAAGCATACACCAACAAAACAAATATTTAAACCACACACATGCGTTTATTAAAATTCAAGGCACCAACACTTCATTCGTTGTGTATGAGTGAGTGCTATATAGGAGGGTGCTTGGCTTAATAAAAGCATGTGTATGTGTGTCAGACATTAATTTAAAATCTATGCACACTTGCGCTAATGCGAGCTACCTAAATAAAAGTAAACATTTATATGTATAAACAAAAAAACACGCACACACACATGCCAGTGTACTTATATAGAAAGTAAACAATTGTAAAAACAAACATTGGCAGTAATTTGTCAGCCAGCAGTAGGACAGACAGATAGATAGACACTCAGTTAGACTGACGAATTAACAGTGATAGTTAAAAAGACAGACAGACAGTCACTGTAAGTGATATACTGGCCAAATTACGCTTGGGTGACTCGCATCAATTGACGCCAGCAGCATCATCATCATCATCATCATCATCACCATCATCGTTGTCAGCGTCATCATATTTATTTATACAAAAAAAAATATGTAAACATTAATATATTTGTGTCAGTGTCACGTGTGTGGGATTTTTTTTTTTTTTTGTTGCTTTTTTTAATGCATGTGTTTTATTTTCCTTTAATGTATGTATGTGGCTGCGTAAGTTGGTTTTTTTTCATTATTTGATTGTTTTTTTTTTTTTTTATTTCTTCGTTTTTTTTTTGTCGGTCATAAATTGAAGTGCTTCGTTGGCTTTTTTCTACCGATCTGCCATGGCGCTTATTCAAATAATTTATATCTAGATCCTGCGTTCATTATTTGATATCCTTGAATGTTAATGGAGCGCAAAAAGATAGAAGCATAAAAAACTAAAAATGAAAATGAAACGAGTCAGCAGCCAAGAAAGCTGTCATATACCACCGCTTCCACTTCCGTTTCCGTTTTTTGTCAGTTACCGAAAATACAAACGACAGGCACAACTACACACATGCTACCCATGCTATTTGACACACACACACACACCCCCACCCAGTCAACTCACACACGCTCCACGTATCTTGGCAAAATCATTTTTGCCAAAAATTATTATCCATGAACGCAATCGGTATGTGTCGAAATAAATTGGAACGTGCCGTGCGTGGTCCTGGTTTGACTGCTTAGGTACATCGACTCTCTTGCGCGCTGCTGCTGCTGCTGCTGTAGCTGTTTTTGGCGGCTGCTAGGTTGTTCTTTGCGAGCAGCTCTTGGTTTTTGTTGCTTCGCTTCAATGCAGATTAAGTGTTGAGGTTGTTTTATGAATCTTTCTCTCGATTTGATTCCATTGTTTGTATGTTTGTTTGTTCGTTTGTTTGTTGTTTGTAGTTGTTGTGCTGCTGTTACTTGTTTTATTGCTGTTGTTGTTGATGAGTTATTGTTATGTAGATCTGCTTAAGTTGATATATGTTTTTTTTTCAGCTGCTAGCTTTATGTAGCTGAAGTTATTGTTTTGACTTATTTAAGATTTGTAGGTATTCATAAATATCTGAAGTTTATTGCATACTTAACCCTGTGTCACGGATGTTACATTTTTTATCTCTATAAAGCAACTGATGTAACAAGTATGGTTTGATATCTTGTAAATAATACCAGAGATAAAGAAGAAAGTAAGAATACCTTCAAAATTATGTGAAACGCTAAGCTTGCGGTTAACAAAATTTAATGGTTTCGAAAACGTTTTTACAAACTTAAATTATTGCGTTTATATTCTTTTTATGTAGTATGAGTCAAAATAGGAAATGACATGTTTCTTTATGACTGTACGGATCAAAAGAGATAAACTTTTATGAACAATAAAAGGAAGCAGCTAGTTACTTAACTGATTTAAGCCTGATAAAATATTGTTATTAAACTAGATTTAGACTTTTACCTGTAAAAAAAGTAAAGCATTCTAACCGTAAAAAATTAGACTATTCAATTTTTTTTGACGTAGAATACGTCATTCTCGGAGGTAAGTTGGGTGGTTGATAGTGATCAGGTGTCGGTATTTATATAACTTTTTGATCCTTTGGTGGGCCTAAAGTACCAATCGTACAATGTTGATGTTAGCACTTGTTGGTCTGCTTGATCCTCAATGCGACAAAAATTCATGTTGGAACTCTCTAACTTATATAAATTTTACACAATTACATGAAATATAAAGCCAACATTTGATGTTTTTGTTTGCTTAAACTTGCTACCTATTTATCGACAGTTTCCGGTTTTATCGTCAAAACCATTAAATTTGTATGGGAGCCCCCCTAAGGAGTGGTCGGAGGGAATAGGTGTTAAAGGCAAAAATATTGCTTTTGCAAAAGTAATGGGGATCAGTGATACCTATGAACCCTTTCCGGCACTCTCTTAAAGGTCATATGCTCAGGTGTATGGAATAAATATACAAAAACCATAATATTTGTATGGGAGCCCCCCTAAGGAGTGGTCGGAGGGAATAGGTGTCAAAGGCAAAAATGTTCCTTTTGCAAAAATAATGGGGGTCGGTGATACATATTAACCCTTTCCGGCACAAACACAATAAAATTTGTATGGGAGTGGTCGGAGGGAATAGGTGTTGAAGGCAAAAATGTTCCTTTTGCAAAAGTAATGGGGGTTGGTCATACATATTAACCCTCTCCGGCACTCTTTTAAAGGTCATATGCTCAGGTGTATGGAATAAATATTTTGCTAAATAGTTTTTAAAAAAGATGTTATCAAAAGCGAATTGACTAATTCTACGTCTTGTGTTACGACATAGTCGAAACTACTGTATCTTTTTTTTGTTTTGCTTAGGCCCAACCATCCTCTTTACTATAAAAAAACAAATACTGCAGTACGTGTATTTCTCATCTAACCCTCGACTATCTCTCAACTCATCCTCTTTACTAAAGGGGTCCGCCATCTAACTTTTTTTTTTTTAACTAGTGCTTACTTCGTGAATGGAAACACTTAGCACATGTCTGATTTGACAGATAATTAGTTTTATCCTTCCGCTGAACGAATATGGTTGTGTATACGCTTGAACAACGCTGGGAAATATTGCGACATTACTTTGAAAATCATGGTAATGTTGCAGAATATATGCGAAAATTGCGTACGGATTTTGAAAGAACAGAAGCACCGTCAGCTCCGTATGTTCGTTATCTTGTGAAAAAAGTGAAAGAAACTGGCATCCTCATCGATAAACCAAAGCGTGAAAAGCCGAAAACAGTGCGTACACCCGAGAATATTGCTGCTGTGGCAGAAAGTGTGCGTGAAGCGGCATCAACATCAATTCACCGTCGTTCTCAACAATTGAACATTTCGGAGACATCATTGAGACGAATTTTGCATAAAGACCTTGGTATGACGCCATACAAAGTCGAATTGGTTCAGGAGTTGAAGCCAACTGACCATCCAATGCGTTTTCACTTCGCTGAGTGGGCCTGCGATCGACTTACAGAAGATGCCGATGTTGCCAAAAAAATCATCTTTTCAGATGAAGCTCATTTTGATCTTGGCGGGTATGTAAACAATCAAAATTGTCGCATTTGGGGCACAGAAAACCCGCACGCATACATTGAAAAGCCGATGCACCCAAAACGACTCACTGCTTGGTGCGGATTTTGGTCCAGAGGCATAATTGGGCCATTTTTCTTCGAAAATGAGCAAGGAGTGGCCGTTACAGTCGTTACAGCCATCGTTATCGGGCCATGTGAACGAATTTTTGTTCACAAAAATTGAAGAGGAGGATATTGGCAACATTTTTTTTCAACAGGACGGCGCTACGTGCCACACATCCGAAGCTACACTCGATGTTTTGCGCCCTGTTTTTGAAGATCGCATTATCAGCCGCATAGCTGATGTCGTTTGGCCACCTCGGAGCTGCGATTTGACACCGTTGGACTATTATTTGTGGGGTGCCCTCAAAGATAAGTGTTACGCCGACAAGCCAGAGACAATTGACGGTTTAAAGGACAATATTCGTGAAGCCATTGGTGAAATACAGCTGCACACTATCGATAATGTGCTTAAAAATTGGACCGATCGTGTAGGCTACTGCATGGCCAGCCGAGGCAGCCATTTGAATGAAATTATTTTCCATTATTAACCGGAAGGATTGTACATTCAAATAAAAAAAGAAGTTTGAGAAAATATTCAGTAGTTTTTTTTTATAGCATTTTCAAAAAAAAAAAGTTATTTGGCGGACCCTTTATAAAAAAAAAATTATAGAAGAATTTTTTACGTGTCCACTAAGGTGGGTCACCGAAAAAAATTACAAAAGACCGCACCTCATTTGAAAGCTTCTGTTAAGGGGTTATGTAATTTTTTTAGGTGGACCCAAAATTACCCCATATGGTATATTTTATACAACTTCATCAGTTTTTAACCGATTGTAAAAGAAAGGTGTGTCGTTCGATAGATCTTAATAAATATACAATTCGTCTTAACAAGATTTTTACCTCCGATTCCATCTTTGACTAGATATTTCAACTTTTCGTCTTATTTCCTTTGTACCCCAAAACTTTATTTTTTATTTTTTTTTTGTAAAAAAATAAAAGTTTATAAAAAACCATGAAACTTTTCTGCAGAAACTTTTGGATTTAATTCGTAGGAAAAAAATATACAGCGAATTTAATTTTCGGTCAAGTTTGACTTCGGTTTTGATATTTAGCTTTCGGTTCATCTTCATTCGCCTTGAGAAATGACTTCCTTTATCTCCGTGTTTGTTCGTCAGTCTTCGGTTCAGAATTGTTTGGTTTCGTTTTCTATAACAAATTTTTTTAAAATCGGTTCACTCAATCAGGCATTATCGAGTCATATATATTTTATTACTTAAAACGCCCTCTATCGAATGTTTTTGAAACTTCTTATAGCCTATTTTTTAATCCTGAGTCTTTGGTCAGGAGAAATGACAATTCTTTATTTTATCAATATCGTTCTAATATATTTAAAATTTATATTATATTTATATTTTAAATATAACTGCTTTTTTGCTGCCGCTCAATATAATAAAATAAATTAATTCGAACACTGTCCACACTTTCTTGGGTATTTTAATACCCTTTAGGCAGAAATGGGTTAATAAAAAAAGCCAATTAATTGATGAATTACTTGTTGCATACCTTTAGGCATTTTGTCAACTGTCCATTACATTCTTTAAGGTACTTTATAGATATTGGTGAATTGTTCATTGCATATTTTTAGGCACGAATATATTACGATGGCAGCCGTGCCCACTTCGGCCATTTGTGTACAAAAAATTGAACCCTTTCAGTCCAAAGTCATGGAAACGTGACCACGCAACTTTTAAAAAGAGCAAATTGAAAAAATAATATTTTGAAATATTTCCGAGAATTTTCAAAAGTTAAAGGTAATTAAATGTAAAAGTACGGATGTAAGAGCTCTTAGTTAAAAAAAAAAAAAAAATATGTGATACATGTAGAGCTAGTATTTTTTTAAAAATTTTTTTAAATATTTAGCTTATTGAGGTGAAAAACTGATCTTCAACGAAGTTTGTAATGCTTGGCACCGGCAGGGCTAATTTGGGGCTGAAAGGGTTAATGACACCTACAACACAATCTGATCATGAGATGCTCGGTCAGAGTCCTTTCAAGGGCTGCACTTTTATTTTTACTTTATATTACTTTACAATTAAATTAAATGAGCTATGTGTGAGACATGACGGATGTCTTTGTATTTGTACTAAAAAAAAAAATACTTCCAAAGAACTCGAACTTTATTTTTGAGTATATCTCTGTTTTTTGCATTTGAAAGTTTTTTATTAAAAAATAAAAACATTGAAGAAGTCCATCCTCTCCACCCAATGTTTTCTGAGACGTAGAATTACGTCATTTTCTGAGTTAAATAGGGTGGTTGATTGCGATCAGCAAACGATGTTAATAACATACATTTAGCCTTTGGTGTGCTTAAAGTACTGATAGTAGACTGTTACTTTAACCCTCTGCAGCTGAAGTCATAGTCTGACAAACACCGAAAATCAAAATTTCGTGCGTACAAATGCGAAATTTCATTTTTATCTTTAAAAAAAGTATTTTATTTCAAATTTTATTCTTATGTTAGCCTATTAATTATAAGCTGTTACATGGAATAAGGTCTAGGGAGTTACAGTCATAAACTTCATCATAAATCAGTTTAAAAGTGAGGTCTGCTAGATCCCACGTCATTAATATTGTTAAATTTGGAGCACGTCAGTTGCAGAGCGTTAAGCACTTGTTGGACTGTTTGCTCCTCACTGGGAGAAAAATTCATGTTGGAACTACAAACTTAAAAGATCATTTTCCGATATTTCCGTTTTTGTCCGGATCGTTTATGTATAAAATTTGATTGATGTGATCAGTTGATATCATTGTGAGCAATTTGAAGTAAATATAAATGGTTTACTAAGGTTAAAAAGGTGTTGGGTCTCTACGGAGGTAGAGGTATTGACGTGACAACGTCAAAGTTTTTTGATTCTGTTTTTACTCTTGCTTTTATTTTTGCTTTTGTTTTTGCTTTTGCTTTTGGCTTTATTTGCTTTTGATTTTTCTTTTTGTTGCTTTCGCTTTTACTTTTGTTTTTCTTTTGCATTTGCTTTTGCTTTGTGTTTGTTTTTGTTTTTAATTTCGATTTTGATTTTGATTTTGATTTTGATTTTGATTTTGATTTTGATTTTGATTTTGATTTTGATTTTGATTTTGATTTTGATTTCGATTTCGATTTCGATTTTGATTTTGATTTCGATTTTGATTTTGATTTTGATTTTATTTTGAGTTTGAGTTTGAGTTGGAATTTGAATTTGAATTTGATTTTGATTTTTATTTTGATTTTGATTTTGATTTTGATTTTGATTTTGATTTTGATTTTGATTTTGATTTTGATTTTGATTTTGATTTTGATTTTGATTTTGATTTTGATTTTGATTTTGATTTTGATTTTGATTTTGATTTTGATTTTGATTTTGATTTTGATTTTGATTTTGATTTTGATTTTGATTTTGATTTTGATTTTGATTTTGATTTTGATTTTGATTTTGATTTTGATTTTTTGAAGTCGATTCTGATTTTGATTTTGAGTTTGATTTTGATTTTGATTTTGATTTTGATTTTGATTTTGATTTTGATTTTGATTTTGATTTTGATTTTGAGTTTGAGTTTGAGTTTGATTTTGATTTTGATTTTGATTTTGCTTTTGATTTGGATTTTGATTTGATTTTGATTTTGATTTTGATTTTGATTTTGATTTTGATTTTGATTTTGATTTTGATTTTGATTTTGATTTTGATTTTGATTTTGATTTTGATTTTGATTTTGATTTTGATTTTGATTTTGATTTTGATTTTGATTTTGATTTTGATTTTGATTTTTTGAAGTCGATTCTGATTTTGATTTTGAGTTTGAGTTTGAGTTTGAGTTTGAGTTTGAGTTTGAGTTTGAGTTTGATTTAGATATTGATTTTGATTTTGATTTTGATTTTGATTTTGATTTTGATTTTGATTTTGATATTGATTTTGATTTTGATTTTGATTTTGATTTTGATTTTGATTTTGATTTTGATTTTGATTTTGATTTTGATTTTGATTTTGATTTTGATTTTGATTTTGATTTTGATTTCGATTTTGATTTTGATTTTGAATTTGATTTTGAATTTGATTTTGATATTGAGTTTGATTTTGATTTTGATTTTGATTTTGATTTCGATTTCGATTTTGATTTTGATTTTGATTTTGATTTTGATTTTGGTTTTGATTTTGATTTTGATTTTGATTTTGATTTTGATTTTGATTTTGATTTTGAGTTTGAGTTTGAGTTTGAGTTTGATTTTGATTTTGATTTTGATATTGATTTTGATTTTGATTTTGATTTTGATTTTGATTTTGATTTTGATTTTGATTTTGATTTTGATTTTGATTTTGATTTTGATTTTGATTTTGATTTTGATTTTGATTTTGATTTTGATTTTGATTTTGATTTTGATTTTGATTTTGATTTTGATTTTGATTTTGATTTTGATTTTGATTTTGATTTTGATTTTGATTTTGATTTTGATTTTGATTTTGATTTTGAGTTTTAGTTTGAGTTTGATTTTGATTTTGATTTTGATGTCGATTTTGATTTTGATTTTGATTTTGATTTTAATTTTGATTATGAGTTTGAGTTTGAGTTTGAGTTTGAGTTTTAGTTAGAGTTTGAGTTTGATTTTGAGTTTGATTTTGATTTCGATTTTGATTTTGATTTTGATTTTGATTTTGAGTTTGATTTTGATTTTGATTTTGATTTTGATTTTGATTTTGAGTTTGAATTTGATTTTGATTTTGATTTTGATTCTGATTCTGATTCTGATTCTGATTCTGATTTTGGTTTTGCTTTTGATTTTGATTTTGATTTTGATTTTGATTTTGATTTTTAGAGTATCTTAGTAGGTTCAGTTGTAGTAAATGTTGGAGAGAAAAGTAAAATTAAGCAACCACTTTAAAAGGAGATGACAATGAATTTTTTACCTCAGTTGTTTGCTATTTTCAAGTATGTCACTTTTTAATATGCTTTATTGTCAAAGATACATACACAGACAGACACACACGTACACAGGCACACACCAATCTACACAATATAGTGGAAATAATAAAAGTTTTAATTGCATGAATGCATTAAAATGTTGCTCAGCGGCTGACAGTTGTTGGAACTTTGAAAAAGTAGTAGTAAAAAATAAAAACAAAAAAACGACAAAAAAAGTTAAAAAAAAAAATATGTCCCTAATGAAAATTTTGACAATATGTGTCCCGGAGGAGCATGCAGCGAATTGCGACAGTGATGAAAACTTGTTGGTACTCGTAGCTGAAACGCTTAAGTGTGTGTGCAAAAAAATTAAAACAACAAAATTTGTCAGCAAAAACAACAACAACATAACGTGACACTAACACAAGCTTGGGTGGTTGTAACGGTTGCTATTGTTATATTTTGCTCTCGTTTGTTGCCAGTAGTTTTTATTGTGATTTTAATTATCTCGCACCAGCTAAGCGAGTCAGTCGTTTTATGTCACAACAAAACGCTAAAAATTTTAACTGCACTTTTATTAAGTTTAGCTTGATTTTCAAAATGAATTAAGTTAGCCTCACTTTGGAATAAAATAAATGAAATAAACTCAATTTTGAACTTTAACTGCTTTAACTTTGAAAAACTTGACAATTTTGCAGTTGAAAAACTTCAATATTGCTTTGCCTCCCTCTCTCTCTGTCTGCCTCAGAGTGCAATGCAGTAAGCCGTTAAATTAATGACAACTCAAACAAAAACAAATACTTATTAACCGCAAGTAACGCAGCTGACAGCATGGCAAGCGAGGAAAATGCTATAGAAACTCCACTAATTCTTGTCGTTCTCGTTCTTGTCCTTGCTGGCAGGCATAATTTTTGCTGCCTGCAGCTTATTACAACTTGACATTGTCGTGACAAGCAAGAAGCAGCAGTAGCAACAACAACAACGCATAACTCTTTGCCGCCAAGCGTTAAAGTGGATCATTTTATCGCAATGACACTGTAAAGTTTATAGTATATGTAAATATATCCTTCCATTTGCTGATCCTTCAACGAACCTTACGCTGCCCACACAAACTGTGCGTTGTGCCAATGCGTTGTAGTTGCTGTGCGTCTGTGGGAAACCGCATTAAAAGTTTTTCAAATACAAACTAAGAAGCTAAAATATTAAAACGTTTTAAATTTATGATACTAGACGCTGAAGTATCTCCTGCTGAATACTTCCCTTTTTTTGTTTCGTTTTGCCTTCTAGAACTTATCTTTCACTCAATCTTTTATGAAGCCATCTTCAGTTTGTGCCATCTTCAACTCAAAATGGAAAATGATGAAAAGTTTATTTGGGTTAAAATGTGTGGCGGTTTAAAAGTAATCAAACTTGGCTTTCTTCGTTTTATTTTTTTCTTCCTTATAATTTTTTGTTGTTCTTGTTTTTTCTTAACAAATTTGTTACTTTTTATGCACTGAATTGTAGCTAATTTTTGTTATAAAGCAAAAGGATGCCGAAGTGAGTTTTGAGAAAAACCACTTAAAAAAGAAATGTATTAAACATATTTAGCTGGAACTGAGGAATGCAAAGCAAGTGATTTATTTTTTTTCATTTTTACTGTGAAGATGCTTGAATAGCAAGAATTTAATCTAGTTTAATTTTTTTGTGGTTTTCTTCTGTGGTGTGTTGTTTTTATTTATTTTGCTATTTTTAGTGTTTTTTTTTTAAGTAAGCGTTTCTATTTAGTAGTCTCTGTGTGAGAATTTCTAAAATACTTCATAAGACTCTTATGTATGAGTTTCAGAGATACTTAAAATATTGAAAACAAATTTTTCGAGCTCTAGGCCAAGCATGTTGACAACAAGACAACATGAAGAACAAAGAAGGCAACAACCAACAACAACAACAACGGCTCTGTATAGAGCAAATCACACAGCTTGACTATACAGACTGTTTCATTGGCCGCTACACCAACTCATCAGTAGCCTTTGTATGACTTTACACTGTGATCCACTCAAGCTACTTAGGTTCTGCATATACTCAGGTTCCACGTACAAGCCGAGAAAGTTACCCGGAAATTATTTTTGGCAGATAACGCTTGAATTTTTGTAACTGAGTTCTTATCTACTTTTTTAAGCATACTGTACCAAGGTTAACAACCAAGATCGTATCATACTTTTAGGCATAGCATTAATTCATGTGCATCTTCGAAATGAGATGGCCGTATACAAATATTAAGATTAGATACTTAAAATACTTAAATGTGTGCTGAAATTCGAAAAGTTTCTATTCTTAAAATTTGGAATAAACATATCCAGAGTATGGAATCATTCGATCGCGTACTTTTGTGAGTGCACGATTCAAAAAGGCACACAAATAGTTGTACGCGATCGTGGACGCGTATACTTACCAAGAGGTAAAAAACTTTTGATGCTCAAGAGACATTTCATGGGCAGCTTTCGGCACGTAGCAAGCTTCGGAGTCAGCTGCAGAACCTCGAGAGCAATTGAGAGCAAAGGCTTATGTAGCAACACAAAACGCAACAACAAACCAAAGGCAAAAGACAAAGACAGAAACAACATAGAAGCTTTAAATGTAGTGGTGCTCATATTCGTTCATGAGCCGTACATGGTGAGAATATAATGTGGGCAGTTCAAAGAAAACTTTGGCTCTCGGCTGAGTCTTTGCAACAGTTGTGAATTGTTTGATAACTATGGGTACTGAGAAGTCAATGAAAAGCAACAACAACAACTTTATCGGGTTTACATGTTATAAGTTTTCACTTTCAGATTTTGTTTGAGCTGTCAACTTCGATTTGACATTTATGGGAACTCGCTCTCACCCATGCGACAACCTTATTTATTCAACCATGGTTGAGCCGTTGAGCTATTTTTAACCGACTTCAAAAAGGAGGAGGTTCTCAAGTTCGTTGGTTTGTCCGTTTTTTGTTTTTTTTTTTTTTTTTTTTTTTTTTTTTTTTTTTTTTGTAAATATATGTACATCGATAACTTCTAAAGTACTTGCCCGATTTCCGTAATTTTTTGTCAACAGATACATACCATGAACGCGGAGGTCCTTTTTTAAAAAAGTGGGCGATATTCGACAAAGGGGCATGTCAATATAAGAAAAACACTGTATTTCAGTTAATATTGACACTAGGGTACTGAAATTTACAGTAAAAATACTGGGGTAGGCACAATTATTACAAATTACGGTCACTAAAGTGGGCGTTATTTGACAAAGGGGTGTGGTCATATTGAAAAAACACTGTATCTCAAATAGTATTGACACTAGGGTGCTGAAATTTAGTACAGGGGTAGACACTATTTTTAAAAATTACTGTAAAGAAAGTGGGCGTTATTCGACAAATATTAGAAACACACTTTATATCGAATAATATTGACACTAGGGTGCTGAAATTTAGTGCATGGGTAGGCATAGTTATTACAAATTACAGTCAATAAAGTGGGCGTCATTTGACAAAGGGGTGTGGCAATATTGAAAAAACCCTGTATCTCGAATAGTATTGACACTAGGGTACTGAAATTTAGTACAGGGGTAGACAACATTTTTAAAAATTACTGGAAAGAAAGTAGGCGTCATTCGACAAATGGGTGTGGCAATATTAGAAACATACCATATATCCAATAATATTGACACTAGGGTGCTGAAATTTAGTACATGGGTAGGTACAGTTACTACAAATTACGACCAAAAGAGGGGGCGTTATTCAACAAAGGGGCGTGTCAAAATTATAAAAATACTATATCTTAGTTAATATTGACACTAGCGTACTAATATTTGGTATGCAGGTAGGTGGGTACATAGAATCATTAAAAAAGTGAGCGGGATTGTACACAGGGTGTGGCACTTTAAGGAAAGTACTATATTAAGGTTAATATTGATACTTGGAAACTGAAATTTGGCACAGGGCTAGGTAGAATCATTATAAGGTACGGTAAATACAGTGGGCGGGTTTAGATAAAGGGCGTGGCACTAAAAATTTCAAAGAAGTAGAAATGAAAAATACCCAACAAACTTTCAGGAATTAACAAAACAAATTTTTAAAGAACATAGTTTCATGTTTGAAATTTTCCCCAAGAATAACTATTACATAAAATATTTCATATTCTCTAAAAAGGAAGAAATAAAAACTTTTTAACAAAAAAAAAACCGACCTCAAAATCACTGCAAAGTAAAAAATAATTTTAAATAACTTTTCCCATTAATTTCATAGTCATATTTTAAAAACTATTTATATGTATTATAATATTGGAAATCTTATCAATTTAATTTTTTCTATTTTGTTTTATTATCATCAATATATTAATTGCTTTATGAACATAAAAGCTTTGAAGTCGGCGCTTATCTTTGACACACAATCATGATCTTTTACCCTCCGTGCACTATTTGGTGCCTTGGTGACACTGTAGTAATTTTAAAAGCTTTGTATACATTAAATTTCTCACTAAACTGGTTTGGGTGAGCTTGTAAAGCTCATATTGAATATGACATAGTGTGTAACAGCTGCACAAATAATGCATGGAACACATTGGCTACATTCAGCGTACTCAAAAATTGTCAACTGAAAGAAAAAAATCGCTAAGAAGCTTTTATATTCATAAAGTTAATAATATTTTTATGATAAAAAAAAATTATAAAAAATTAAAATAAAATGATTTCGACATAGTAAGATAAGCGCCGACTTTAAAGCTTTTATGTACATAAAGCAATTAATGTATTGATGATAATAACACAAAATAGAAAAAATTAAAATGATAAGATTTCCAATATTATAATACATATAAATAGTTTTTAAAATATGACTATGAAATTAATGGGAAAAGTTATTTAAAATTATTTTTTACTTTGTAGTGATTTTGAGGTCGGTTTTTTTTTGTTAAAAAGTTTTTTGTGGTTCTGTTGCACACAAATCTATTATTTTACGACAATTATGTTCTTCCACTGGGGCATACCTATGAAAATAGTTGGATACTTGGAACATTTTTGAGTTTTGTGGACTCCTTGGATAAAAAATCTATTGTTATCAGTCAAACAGGTTCCATTGGGACTCTTCATGGAACTAGTTTGATTATTGGCATTTTTATTTTTTTTTTTTTTGGTTTTGTGGACTTCTTGGACAAAAATATATGTATATCAGTTCAATTGGTTCCATTGGAATTATCTATGGAACTAGTAGGATTATTGAAAATTGTTTTAGTTGAATGGGCTCCTTGTTCGCATATAATCCTTGCGAAAAATATTGGCTTCAGAAATATCAATTGATTATCCAAAAAATCTACAAATTTTTAAAAATTTCGAGTTCGACCAATTGAAAAAAATTCCAATTTTTTATCATGCTCAGGAAAAGATCCCACAAAACACTGTACCGAATTTAAATAACCTAGTCCCACTATTAGACGAGATACAGTATTTTATTGATGTTGACACTCCCCATTGTTGAGTCGCGCCCACTTTACTTCCCGTGCTTGAAGAAGGTCCTGTGTTAAGTATTCTGTACTAATTTTTATTTAATTCTGTCTATGCATCGCCAAGATATGAGTTTTGGCCACTTTTTCAAATTTCTGGCCCAATGTACAGTGTGGACCTCCTACGTCCAGTTCTTAACCATGGGGAACAACTGAAGGCGTTTTCAACACTTTCCTTCACTGCGGCAATACTTTCAGTAGAGCGTCCGGAGCGAAGTCGTTTTGGTGTTTTTACATCTTGTACTTGCGTCTTTTGAAATTTTTTGATCATGTTGCTCACATATGTCTCAGAAGGCACATGATTTCGATTAAAATGTGCTTGATTTTTGCGCATCGTAACTCCGATTGAACGAGAATTTTCGTTATAAAATTGAACGAAAAATGTTCTTTCTTTCGCTGAGTAGCATTTCTAAGTAAATTTAAAGCATCAATAAATGACGAATGTCAACATTTGAAAAGTTTCATGCTACCACCTATTAAATAAGACGAATTTACAAACCTAAAACTCTTGTTGATACACCCTTTATTATTCTCAAATAGTCCCTTTTTTATTAGTTTTTTTTTTATTTGATTTAAGAGCCGTCTCAGTATCGATATCCCCTTGGCTTCCAACCTTGACTTCCCAAGGTATCTGAGATAAAATAGCTCATAAAATTCCTTGATTATCATAGCCTCTTCATTGTTAAACTAACCAAAATACTAACATATTAAACACACCCCATGGCTCTCAAACCTCCCAAAGCAACAAAAACTCAGACACAATTCATGATTTAATGGCACGCCTGAAGAAGGGTACGCGGCTTCCGGCCAAGCAATCACCGGGCTTATGTCGGTAAATCATAACAATAAAATGTCTATCAGAAAATAAAGTTCTCATCTTCATCAACAACAGCTAAACGCCCACAAATTAGCAAATCAACTTGATGTAGTTAAAGCGAAATCCTGATTTAACGCTGGAATTTGATGAATGAAGGATGAATAAAATGTTGCTTCGGAGTCAAAACCATTAACTCTGCACTGCGTTGTAATCAATCTTTAGGCAAACGAGCTAATAGAAAGTTTAACATAGCAACAAAATACAAAACAACAACAAAAACAACAGCAGGAACCAGAACTAAAAAAACAATAATACAAGCGTTGTTAAGGTTTTATCGCTGAAATCATTACTCAAATGTAACAAAGAAGCCACAAGAAAAATTTATGCAATAACAACAGCAGCGATGAGATTATTTAAATATTTATTGCCTTGAGAGTAGTGAACAAGAAAGATGCAACAACAACAACAACAACAACAACAACAACAACAACAACAATAATAACAACAACATAAAAAGCTTAATAAGCTATTTATTCCAGAACAATAACAGAGAAAAAACAACAAAAATATAGACAAAAAAGTCATTTTATGGCCGCCTCCGCCGCATACACTGTTGAAAACGCCCCCCAGAAAAAAAAAAAACAAAAAACTTGTTTCCCAACAATTTCAGCAATTCTTTGTTTTTTAAATTTTCGCACAAAATTTCCTAGTTTTATAGCCGCTACCTAGACCTGTTTATGACTGTGTCTGCGCTTGTTTGGGTTTGTGTCATAAAAAAAATATATATATTTATCCTGCATAAAATTAGCGTCAGAAAAAAAAAAATACCAGAAAAAAGTTGTTGTCGTCACACTTATAGGCTATGAAAGTTTCTTGCCTTAATTCTTCTATTAACAATTCAGCCTACAATATAACCGAATTGCTGTTAATCTACATCTTAAATTGAAAAGAATTATTATTTCAAAACTTTTTGGTCATAACATTAAGATTATCTCGATTATCATTCCACAGAGTCACATTTCGTTCACATTTTGTCCAAATTATGCAAGACGGTGTAGTTACTCACGGGCTGTTTTCTATTAAGTTTCTGATTAAGGACAGATTTTTAATGTATCTCATAAATAATCTGATAGTGATCAGATAATGTTTTGTTTCTCTTGTAAACAAATTTGAATTTTTATCTCAACAAATATTAATTTAATTTGTTGCCTTAGAACGACCAGTTATGCCAAAAAAGAGATTCACTGTGATAATGAGAACGAGGTAACTGATGATGTTATAAAAGAAAATGCAAGCTGAGAAACATGTTGTTAAGATATAAATACAACAATAACCATGCCATGCTAGAGTATCGAGTCGAGGTCATTCAGGTTTAATCAACCTTGACAAAAAAATTCGGGCTTAATTACATTTATGCAAAAGATTTTCCCATTAATTAGCAAAGAAATTGTTATCGCTGGTGTTATAGAAAGAACTTGTAGTATTAGAAGGATTTTGTTTTCAAAGTTTCTTGTACAAATTTAATTCAATTCCTACATTGTATGAAAATCTCACATTGTATGAAAATTCCTATATTGTATGAAAATCTGCCTTTCTCGTCACATCCTTTTTATATTTATATCAAATGTCTGAAGCAATAAATAATGACAACGTTCACCAAGTTGTGGCGTGCAAGATGGCCATTTAAGTACGTCCAAGTTAGAGAATTATCGTTGTCATTAAGTGTGCTCACACTAAGAGAAAAAATATTAAATTTATCCAAAAGCTTTTTTAATTTATCAAAAAAGCGAGTCATTTTTGCACCAATAACGCATTTTCATAAATCGACTACGTAAATACTTAAAATTTATTTAAATACTTTCTTAATTAAATAAAATATTAAAGTATTTCAACGTAATTAATAAATATATATTAAAATTATGCCCGAATTTTTTAAATATCTTGCAAATATTTACTATTTCGCATTTAAAGAAAATTTTTCTAAAAATATTGAAATTAATAAACAATATATTTTAATATTTCTCTAGATTTGCGTCCATCAAATGCCATTTGCTTGTATATTTTAATTTATTTTTTCGTTCTCAGATTTATACTATTTTTGACAGTTGGTGCAATATTAAGACAATCGTGCCACTCTAACCTTACATAATTGTATCATGCGATCACCAATCGCACTCACAAAGAATCTTGGTCAAACGTCCAGGCTATATAATATTCATAACAAAAAGCAAATGAGAACTATAAGAAACCGAAAGCGAGAATCTTGATTCTAAAAACTTCATTGATAACTACAGGAACAGATTGCGATGTTGTTGCTGCTAGTCGGCTATTTCAGCTGTATGTTATGGGTATGTAGCTGTGTGGTATAAATAAAATTTAAATACGGGAAAAAACGAGTTGTAAGGAAAATATTTGATTTATCCACGTTAATATTTAAATAAAATTTATACTCAGGCGTGGATTCCCTTAGTGCAGTTATCTTTCTAGTCTTTCTGTTGATAATCATAAGGTTCGTAAAATTGGATTCGATTTAATTCAACTCGAATAGTTAATTAACATCAAAGTTTTCCAAGAGCATAGTTTGTAAGGATAGCAAAACTGTCGCACAGTCCTCCGTTCCCATACTAGCATTGGACAAAAATAGAAGGAGTTGCAATTGCAAATATATGTATAAAAAAAAAATAATATAATAAACTAGCCATTTCAACCCTTGAAAGGACCGAACTTCTCGAAATGTATATGTTGCATTTTCATATCATCATTTTCATATACGTGCACACCAATGCATACCTTCCCCCCCTGTCCCCCTTGAAAAAGTCCTGCGGACGCCTATGCATATATTAAAAAAAAATTTTACACGAAGAGAAATAATGTTGTTATATATTTTGCTTGATCTAATAAAATTTAAAATTAAGCCTCATTTACTCAAATCAAGCACTAAAAACTAAAATTTTGTAGACTGATAGACTGATTCAGTCTAAGTATAAAAAGTTATAGCTTTTTATTGATGCTTAATTTTGGATGTTCGAGTATAAAAAACTTTAAATGGATTTTCTCGCAAACATTATTTTTAAAGTTCGTGAACATTTTGATTCAAAATCTACTTCACTGATCTTTTTGAAATTTTAAACACTATTTCTACACGTAACTCAACAGGTAATCAGAGGGAGGTTTTTTACCATTTTTCCCCATTTTATATTAACAAATTCAACGCAATTTTGTAGCGAGAATCGCGTTTTTCATTTCCAAATGCTGCTAAAAATAAAAAAAATAAATTGAAAAACTCGCTCTGACTACGTTGGGAAACATATTACCTTTTAAACGCATTTCGATTTTCTTGTTACAGGTGATCTGGTAACGAGTTATGGAGTTCACCACATAGCAACTTTTTTACGAGGGGCCTCCGGAGGGAGATTCGCTGTCACGGAGTTATTTATTGATATATTTTTTTTTTTTTATTTTCCAAAGATACTTCAAATGTTATACTATAACGTGTATATGAAATAAATAAACCAACATTATTCATATCGCTAAACAAATGCTTACTTTTCCGTTAAAAAACACAATGGGGCCTCTTCTACACTAGCACAGCGAGCGAACAGCGACGCAACACGAAAATTCGTATTTCAACTTGTCACTCACGGTGTAGAGATATAAGCTTTTTTTTACCGTCCCCCGTTTCAACCGTACCCAGTGTACACTATAGTAGAATGCTAGATTTGTTTTGAAGTGAAACTTCTTTAGCCCCGTTGTGATTTGAAACTCGATGAAACGAAAACAACTAACGAAAAAGGAAATTTTAACAAGAGTACTAAGAGTGAACACTAAAATTATCCCAGTGGCACTTCATTTTACAGATCAATAGCTACTGCAACGTTTAAAATGCGTTTGAACTTTGTTTGTGTACACAAACCAATTGGTACCAAGCCATAAAAGTACTAAGCCTATAAGATAAGCAAACCACGCTTAGCTATGTACACAAACCAGCATTTGTAACGTTGCAGTAGCTGTTGAACTGTCGGACAAATTTTGAGTCCAAAACTTAAAAGGCGCTGCAATCGCATTTAGCGCGTCTCCTCTTTGTGCGTTGCTTCGTAGTCTCCCAATTTCTGTCAATTGTTTTCGTAGTTTGCAAGATAACAATAGCATAATTTCGTCGTTTAATTTTATTAATAAAAAGTATTTCAAAGAATGCCGGAAACCAATGCTGAATGATATCGTAAGTATCATAAGAAAACAAAACCGAAATAAGATAAAGAAAGTCGCAAAAAAATTCAACGGAACGTGTGCGTGAATTTCGTGGACGCCGAAAGACATTATTAAATGTGCAGCATAATAAAGGTTCCGCCATATAACGTTTTTTTTTCAACTAGTGCTTATTTCGTGAATGGTAACACTTAGCACATGTCTGATTTGACAGATAATTAGTTTTATCCTTCCGCGAAACGAATATGGTTGTGTATACGCTTGAACAACGCTGGGAAATATTGCGACATTACTTTGAAAATCATGGTAATGTTGCAGAATGTGTGCGAAAATTGCGTACGGATTTTGAAAGAACAGAAGCACCGTTAGCTCCGTATGTTCGTTATCTTGTGAAAAAAGTGAGGCATCCTCATCGATAAACCAAAGCGTGAAAAGTAAAAAACAGTGCGTACACCCGAGAATATTGCTGCTGTGGCAGAAAGTGTGCGTGAAGCGGCATCAACATCAATTCACCGTCGTTCTCAACAATTGAACATTTCGGAGACATCATTGAGACGAATTTTGCATAAAGACCTTCGTATGACGCCATACAAAGTCCAATTGGTTCAGAAGTTGAAGCCAACTGACCATCCAATGCGTTTTCGCTTCGCTGAGTGGGCCTGCGATCGACTTACAGAAGATGCTGATTTTGCCAAAAAATCATCTTTTCAGATGAAGCTCATTTTGATCTTGGCGGGTATGTAAACAAGCAAAATTGTCGCATTTGGGGCACAGAAAACCCGCACGCATACATTGAACAGCCGAAGCACCCAAAACGAGTCACTGTTTGGTGGGGATTTTGGTCCAGAGGCATAATTGGGCCATTTTTCTTCGAAAATGAGCAAGGAGTGTCCGTTACAGTCAATGACCATTGTTATCGGGCCATGTGGAACGAATTTTTGTTCACAAAAATTGAAGAGGAGGATATTGGCAACATTTGGTTTCAACAGGACGGCGCTACGTGCCACACAACCGAAGCTACACTCGATGTTTTGCGCCCTGTTTTTGAAGATCGCATTATCAGACGCAGAGCTGATGTCGTTTGGCCACCTCGGAGCTGCGAATTGACACCGTTGTACTATTATTTGTGGGATGCCCTCAAAGATAAGTGTTACGCCGACAAGCCAGAGACAATTGACGCTTTAAAGGACAATATTCGTGCAGCCATTGGTGAAATACAGCTGCACACAATCGATAATGTGCTTAAAAATTGGACCGATCGTGTAGGCTACTGCATGGCCAGCCGAGGCAGCCATTTGAATGAAATTATTTTCCATTATTAACCGGAAGGATTGTACATTCAAATAAAAAAAGAAGTTTGAGAAAATATTCAGTAGTTTTTTTTTATAGCATTTTCAAAAAAAAAAAAAGTTATTTAGCGGACCCTTTATTTCTATTGGTCATAATAATACATCCACTCTACAAAATAGTGAAAACGATCATCGTAAGTACTTTCATATTTTCTAATCAATAAATTTCGTCCTTAATGCGCATAGATCACATGCATAATCTACATTTATAACTTGTATAGACTTATTTTTTATTCTCCCTTCAGATGACTTCCAAGTTGATTTGCCAAATGTGCAAGGTGATGCCTAAATTACATATTATATTGAAAATATCGATTGTGAGCACCCGAATATATTTGTATACGCAAAATATACTTTTCCAATGAATTGGTCGTGAATCTCATTGCATATTAAAAAAAAAGCTCAAGCCTGTGTTAGATAACACGGGCGCATAGGTCAGACGTAGAATACGTTAGTCATTAACAGCCTTATTCAATAGATTTCCTTAAACAACCTTTAAACGCTTGTTTAGTTACGCACTGTTTAAGGCTTTACGCAGCTTCTATGCAACCTTGCTAACATTGTTATTCATAAACATTTTTTCATTTTCTGCTTATGATTGTAAGGTTTGTGTCTGAACTATAGAAAATCTCTACAAAAATTAAGAATTCCTATGTATTTACAATGGCCGCCGCATATGATATTGATATTAGCATGGCTTTGATATTAAAAGAAAAGACAAACAAAAATCATGGTTGTATTTACGTAACCTTTAAACGCCAATTTCGGCGTTTAAGTTACACAGCTCTTAAACAACTACGAAAAATGTTTATGAATAATGTTTTCTTAAAGCCCGTTTAAAGTTACGCTGCCTCTAAAATGTATTTATGAATAAGGCTGTAAGACATTGAGGATGTCTTAAAGACATGTCCAACTGGGTAAGCACAATTTTGTTTCTCTGCTTCGCTTATCAATGTTGTGTATGTACACATCGTTCGCTACTTGGTCATTATACTTCTTCTCTTTCTCACACTGGTTCTGTGATGAACACACAGATAATCGTACTGCTCTTACACATGATGTTATAATACATAAAATACAAAGCATATGAAAATTAATACAAAATTTGAAGGAGTTAAATTTTGATTTACTTATAGAATCAAAAAAATTATATGCAGCAATATGATTATTTAAATACAAATCAAAAGAAGACATATTAAATATGTTACGACCATACTTGAATTTTCTTCAATGCATGCATAAAGTATTAAAAACTTATAATGAAAGTGACAAACATTTTCTCAAAATTTTGTGCTCCAGATTAACACCCCCGTATAACGTATTCTACGTTAAAAAGAAAAAAATGTGTGTGGCTGCCACGCACGGTAGAAGTGAAACCTTCAGAAAACTAAACTGTGAGAGAATGAGACGAATGCTATATTACGAGTGAGATAGTTATAGGGTTTATTGATTATACAAATTAAATTTAAAAATGCGCAGTAGTCGCACTGAACTGACTACAAGATCAGTGATAGACGCTGTATTTCAAAGATATATTGATCAAATCCAAACCAAAGTATTTATTTCATATTTTAGTTATCATAAGCCACTCGTGTCATTTGTTGAAATTGAAAACATGGGGTTTGAATAATAAAATGTAAAATAAAATAAATATAATTATCTATATAATTATCTCACTCTTAATACAACATTCGTCTCATTCTCTCACAGTTTAGTTTTCTGAAGGTTTCACTTCTACCGTGCGTGGCAGCCACACACATATTATTTTTTATGCTTATAATGAAGTTAAAGAATTGATCTCGACGGTCGTATCATTATTTTAATCAGTGCACCTATACTAAGCGAGCTAAATTCAATGATTTTGATTTACTCATCATTTTGAAAAAATGCCTTTTTTAATTTTTTTGGAATTCTGCGCGGTAAAACGTAACCTTGTCACGTCAAAAAAGTTAATTCAAAAAGAATGGTTTTGACAATCGAAAAAGTACCCCAATGTCCAGATAATATAAAATTTATGAGTTAAAAAACACTAAGGTTCTTATATTAGTATTGTAGAGAAATGACAAATCTCAAGTCATTCTTTTTTTAATCCTTTTTTTCCAAAGGTTATTAACCCTATTCATGTCACGCTATCTGAATAACGTAAACTGTCACGGTGTTACTTAGAGACACTAATACATAAAACATAATTATTTTATTGAAAAAAAGAAAGTTTAATACAAAATATCGTTCATGGACAATTCATTTCTATTATTAAAAAGAAAAATGAAATTATTTATAACTAATGTGGAAATTGTTATAAAACTATTTATTTGTAGATTTAAGGAAAACAACACTATTCTGTGAATGCTCGTTACTCATGGGTTTCTGACTATTACCACGGACTTGCTAAGAATATCGTCCTTTTTTATAAGAGGAACAGTTACGTTGACGCCTCTTGTTGGATTATACTGTCGATGCATTCTAAGCTGGATTTTATGATGAGTTTTCCATTATCACGTCTTTTACAGATACCAGTGTCTTAGAGTCGCTACGTGACAGTTCATGTCATTTTTTAATATTTTCTGTAATAAGTAAATATTATCAAAACATAAAAAAAAATTAATTGTATATTACAGAAACAGAATGAACAATAATAAAATGCATTTAACTTATGTTGCTTTAAAACAAGTTTTAAATCTTTCATATTGGTTTGAAATTGAATAGTGACTCAAAGACACAGCCTGACATGAATAGGGTTACGGATGTCTTAATGTATGAGTGACCACACACAACCACTCTCACCCCATCATTCGCTATCACGAAACAAGGCACGGACGACAAAAAAGAAACGATCAGCAATACTTTCTTGCATTAAAAAATCTATTGCTTATCGTGTCTTGCTTATAGTTGGTGTGATTTTTCGTGATACAGAATGAAGGGATCAGTCTAGCACACACTTAAGAGATAATTTTATAGATAGATATGTATTTATAAATATGTTAATTAAAATGCTTGTTCTGTAACACACACACACACAAATACATATATACACACACACACAGACATGCATAATTAGTTTTGCTGTTTTAGCCATGTGGCCAAAACACAATTTGTTATCATAATGGAATTAATTAATTACAAATACACAAAATCTTGTTTGTTGTAATCGAATTATTATTGCTATTGCTTACTAGGGTGGGTCACCAAAAAATTAATAAAAAAAGACAGCCCCTAGAATGCTGAGCTATAAAATTTTTATTTTGGGGTGTCCCAAAAAATAGCTAAAATGGACTTTTAGTTATAATCTCGGTGGTTTTGGTCCAACCATGAAGTACAGTATTTTTATATTATTTTTTTTTTCTCAAATAAGGCGACCCACCCTAATGTTCACAATGTGCTGAAACTTAAAGTTGAAGCATGTAGTCTTCCTAAATAAAATTCAATAAAATTCTTTCAAGCAGACAACAAGAAGAACGCTCATTCATTTGGAGAAAGTTAAATATAATCACGATAGTAATCTTAAGCTTTGAATGGAATAATAATTATTCTATCATATTAAAGAAATAAAAAAAAATCAATAAGCACTTCATTACTTAAGAGCTTCAGCTACTTTGCAAAATTTGTAGACGGACATAAAAGTACACCTAAAACTTACACCTGTTCCTCGTTGCTTCTTGATGGCAAAAACAATTATAAATAGCTGCGAAGGCCATTGGCTTTGAACAAACGAGCCAACTACCAAGTTCTCAAGTAGCGCAAGGAAGCCCTTCGATACGACCTTCAATTTAAAGTTCGACTATAATTGAAATTAATATGAAAGCCATTTGTTATTTGCCCACCAACAAAGCATCAAGGTTGTTTTCACATTGAATTCGACTTGCCATTGGCACTTTATGACTAGAATAAAATATTTTCCAGAAGCATGGTAATCAGCTGGTTGGAATGGGAAAATTATACAATTAAAATTTATAAAGAGTTCGTGCGCGGACTTCAAGTCCGCTTAGCTTTGTAGAGTGAAATGCTTATCGTTTGACTTGTAGTAAGTTGTCATCAAGTGGATGCTTGTGTAGCCAAAATTCGTAGAAAAGTTATTTTTCAAGTCTTAAGTAATTTACTTCGAACTTCTAAATTTTCCTAATAGCACTTTTTTAAGTCAAGTTTTTATGATGTCCTTAAAGCAGCCATTCACTCAGTCTGCTAAATGCACTGATGAAGGCTTATTGCCGCTAACAGTTCTACTGTAACAATTTATCAAAGAGTTAAGTTGAAATACAATAGAAAATTGTTGAAACTTTTTCTCCATCACTCTCTTAGTCAAATTAATAGAAAGGATGAGTTTTAGTTACGTGTAGCAGACAAAAAAAAAAAAAAAAAAAATAAATAGAAAAACATTTCATTTAACTTTTCCAATTATTTTGCTCTGCTTAAGTATTTATATAGGCTGATGATGTGTATCCTTCTGGCCTTGAGTTTTAGTTTTTTTTTTTCTTTATTATATATTTACTGTAAGTTTCTTGCTAGCCTAAAGTGAAATTTTTTCAGCTGGAAAGTGTTAACATGAGGAAAGAAAACCTGCCAACAAAAAGTAGTAAATTAAAGAACCATTTTTTATAACTAACTTGTGAATGTGTTGTGGGAATATACACATGTGAGTGTGTTCAAGTGAGTTTTTAAGCAGCCTAGTGAACAAATAAAACACTTAAGCATTAACGACAGCAGCTGTCATTGAGCGGTAACGACAGTGAGTTAGGGGAAAATCACATGTTAAGGATTTCAGAGGCAAACTAAATAGCGATGCGCAAAAATTTCCCCATATCACAGATAGCTTTAAGAACTTGGCACTTTGTATATCTTAGTAATTTGATTGAAAAAGATTTTATGTAGAAAATAAGAATTTTGGCCCACTTGAATTGGTTTGTTCCGTATTGAATTGACCTGATTCACAAAATTGATCCATTCTCAAAAAAATTTTTATGAAATTGATTTTTTAGTAATAGATGTCTTATATGAAGCATGTTATGAAAATTAAAAAAAAAACGGGAAAATCACATTTTTTAAAATTTTGCAATATACTGTGTATTTAAGTTGGGAAATTGAAATAACTGTTGCCATTGACCCCATTAGAAGAAACTTTTGGTGTATTCGATACCGTGACTTTATAATGAATATATTTACTAATTAGTTTTGATCTTTAAACCTATTTACTAAGTGATTAAATCATTCTCTAACAGCTTCAAGTCATACTTTTATTATAATATTAAAAATTTTTGAAAAAAATTACTCATCATTTTAAGTTAAAGTACATTAAAACTGGAGCCAATTCAGACACATATACTATTTTACCTTAATGGAGGGGTCTTGAGAAATACCTGTGCCAAATTTAGTGCAACTGGAATAAGATCTTCATGCCATATAACACCATTTACAATTTCACCATTTTGTGAAATTTCAAAAAAATTGTAAAAAAATTGTAATGAATTTTTACAAAAGTTGTTGAAAATTAAAAATATGATTCTCTTGAAGTGATTCGCTGACAAAAATATCAAATTTTCTCTTCTGGTATTGCTTAGTAATCAAAAATAAGGCATTTTGAATATTGGTAGAAGTTATTGGTTATGGCAAATTATATTGTGGTAAAAATAAAAATATTTTACTTATTTTCAGGCTGTTTTCATAAATATGAAGTCATTAACGATCTTTTCATTGACTTTTTTATTAAAGATCCTAAAATAATTTAGGATTCGGTCATATTTCTTAAAAATATGACTTCACACAAATTTTCTAATCTGTGTATATTTTTTGAGCTGTGTTTAATATATAAAACTAATTTAATTTTTTATTTTTAACCTTATAAAAAATAAAAAAAACAATATCTTATACTAGTAAGTCCAGTCTCTAAAGGGTTTAAGCTATGACTTTCTTATAATTTTTAAAAATATACAAAATGCTTAACATATGGTTTGAAGCTTAAATGCACGGGAACTGAAAGCAATTAGAATATCTGCGATTTAAAATCTTTATGGAGTGGGCTTAAATAATGTCTTCGCCAAGTTTTGTGTGAAGGAACCAGCGTCATCATATCGCGCAAGGCCTGTGCAATTTTTACCATTTGCAGAAAACTTAAAAAAAAATTTGAACTTAGTTTTTTTAAAACTTGCTGAAAATTAACATTGCTAAGCTCCTAAACCCTTAAGTAAGTACTACTATTGGTCTGTGGGACATCATCCAAATATTGCAAGTTTATTTTGTCTATTTTGTCGATTGAAGAATTAAATAAAATTAGTTCACTCAGGCACGAAAAATTATAATTTTTATTTTTATTGTAAAGCTTAGTACCTAGTTTAAACTTTTTAAAGCATATATGAATGGAAAAATAACTATATTTACTACGAGGGCCGTTTGATAATTCCGTGATAAATGAAACAAGGACGGCAATTTTTACGGCAAAACAACATTTTATTTCTCAATTTAGTCTTCTTTTAACCCGATACACTTCGTCCAACGTTCCTCTAATATTTTGATCCCATACGAAAAATACGTTTTCGGAGGATCCTCAAAATAGGCCTCTGTTTCGGCGATGAGCTCTTCTCTTCAGGTTTGGAAACAGAAAATAGTCGCTGCGAGCCAAATCTGGAGAATATGCTGGATGAGAAAGCAATTTGTACTTCAATTCATGGAATTTTGCCATGGGAGCACTTTTTTTTTCCTCCAAATGGAGACACTTCTCTTTCAAAGCGTCGTTGAAACGGTCCAATTCGGCTGCATTGTATTCGCCATTGATCGTTCTTCTCAGTGGAAGGTAATCTATGTAGATTATACCGCGTATATCCCAAAATACTGTCGCCATAACTTTTCCCGCCGATAGCACCGTTTTCGACTTCTTCGGTGCACGTTCGGTAGGTGAAGACCACTGTTTCGACTGTTCCTTTGTCTCTGGTGTGTAGTGATGCATCCATGTTTCATCCACGGTTACTAATCGACGGAAAAAAATTCTTCTTATCTTTGTTCAACATCGCCAAACACGCCATTGAATTAGTCACAAGATCACGTTTATGGTCGAGAGGGCGCAAACGCGGCACCCATCTTGTGGATAATTTTTTCATATCCAAATGATTTCGAAAAATGTTCCACACCCGTTCATCTGAGATGCCTACGGCCTCAATATTTTCGCGCACTTTAATTCTGTGATCGGCCAACACGATATCGTGAATTTTAGTGACCATTTCTGGTGTGGTGACCTCATTTGGGCGTCCAGAATGTTCGACGTCACTTGTGCTTGTACGATTGCATTGGAATTCAGTAAATCACTTGTGAATCATTTCAATCGATGGTGCAGAGTCCCCATATTATTTATCAAGCCTTTCCTTAATTGGGCTGATGGTTTTTTTTCGCAAAAAATTAATGCTTGATGAGCACACGAATTCTTGTTTATAAGGTGTTAGTTATTTGGTGACAACTTTTGTATCTAAATATTTTCTCATGTTGGTTGCACCAAATATATATAATTATCTGGTTTAATTAAAAAAACCATATTTAAGTTTAAATAATTCAGTCCATAAGAGTCTTAAGCCATGGCATTTTTAATATTTTTGAAAAAGTTAACTTCCAATTTGAAGCTTAAATATACAAAAACTAAAGGTGACTAGAATACATTTGGCCTGTAATTGACATGGTGCACATTTGCTTAATATTTGTGCCAAATTTTGTCAGGATTAATCGTCATTTTCATATCATACGAGGACATTCACATTTTCACCATTTTACGAAATTTCAGAAAAATTGAAAAAAAATGTTTACCAATGTTCACAACAATAGTTGAAAATTAAAAATATTATTCTCTTAAAGTGATTCGCTGACGAAAAGACCACCTCTACTCTCAAAATAATGTTTGATGACTAAAAATGTGTTTTTCTGAACATGGCCTAAATTAACTCTCGCAACGTTTATAGGCTGAGTAAGAATAAAAGAAATTAAAGCTCTTTGTTGGGCCTTTTCGTACTCACAAAGTTATTAAGAGGTTTCTGAATGAACTGCTTATTTAAATTACTTAGATTTTCACAAATGAAAAAAGTCTTTAGACAAACTTTCACATCTTTGCATATACTCACATCTCTTCAAATTTTTTTCATATAAAATGCCCAATATTTAATTGTTTTTAATCTATTGAATTTCTATATCAAGACATCAAGTATAAAATGGAAATATTTTTCAATACATATACCTTTGCAGGTCTTTTGAAATTTTTAAATTAATTTTGATTTTAAATCGAAAATTTCGCTTACTAACGACTTCCTTAAATGTGCCCCACATTTTCCGCTGATTGATGACTAATGCGTGTGGTTTTGAGTATTTGGCACATTGAAAAATGAACAGTTGTCAGTGTTACCAACCTAATGTGACTTTAACATTTTTTATTTTCCATCATGTTGCACATTTGTGGCTAAAATTGATTTATTTTGTTTGCTAGAGTACATTGTTTATAATGTACTGATATTTTATGCTTGTGTGTGTGTGTGTGTGTTTGTTTTTCAAAATTGACATTGACAAATTTATTTGAACATCACTGAACTCTGCACAGAATTTACACAGAAGCAGAATTTTCCAGAGAATCTTGTAAAGAGCTTTTTTGTGCTCTGCTTAACAGTGGCATACAAATGCTTACAAAGCTTTTTTTAAACATTTTTAAAGATTAATATTTTTAAAATTTTACTGCCTAGCTTAAACAGTCAAAAGGTTCTACTTGTCTTGTCAAAGTTTTCAAATGCTTTGTCTTACGTCCCAAATAGCTGGTCGTAAATAGAAAATCAGTTAAGCTCAAAACAATGAAATCCATCCAGCCCATCGTTTACATGAAAAAGACATTAATAAAAAGCGCGTTTTTGTTTTTTTTCGCTCTTTGTCTCTGTTGCTGTCTCAGTGACATTTGATGTTTATCATGAACTGTTGAAAAAGAACAATTGAGTCAAAGACAAACGTCTGTGTTTACTATGTGCGCCATGCTGCTGCGCAAATATGGCAAACAACGAGTTGCCAGTCTTAAATTTTTGTCCTTCTGATGGCGCATTTAATTTAATTATCAACAATAAAATAAGATTTACGCCTCAATGAGATGAAACAATGGGCAAGAGCAACAGAATCTCAACTTAAAAAATACAAAAACACAAAAATAAAAAAAAATAAAAATATAAAATAACACAAATAAACGCAAATTAAGCTGGAAAAAATAATTAACATGGCACAGTGACGCAAATAAGTGACAAAATGCAGAGAGAGATTTTGGCGAGCAATTCTGTTCTGAATGCCAGATAGTGCAATAAAGGGACGGGGATAACAAATTTATGAATTTTTCTCCCACTTTTTTCCTCTCTTGATCTAGCATTTTATCTTTTTCAAAAAGTTTTAAGCTCAATAAAAACTACATAAATAGCTTAATACGGTAAAATGGACCTTTAGTGTTTTTCTCAGAATTTTATTTAAAATGTTTAGTTTTTTCGTCAGCGAATCTCCTTAGGAGCATCTCAAATTTAATTTTGTATTGCTTTTTTGTAGTTTGAAAAAAAAAATTTTTCAATTTTTTTCGAAATTTTCAAAAATGGTCAAAATTGTAACGACCTATTGAAACTCGAAGATCTTGTTCAAGCGACATGAAATTTGGTGGAATAGTATTTTAAACCCCCTCCATATTATTGGTAAACATACTTTTTCCTAATTATCCATAATTTTTATTTAATAGGGATACAAAAATGGGTAATAAAAAAAAATAATAACAATAAAAATCGTATTCGAATCTACTTTTTGGGTTACTTGTGGTTTTGTAAAAACTACTTCGTGCTTTTTTGGTGCTTAAATTTATTTCTGAATGCAACACGATATTATCCTCACAATTTGTTACACTTAGCTATCAAAATTGATATTAAATAATTCCAATAAAACTTCGTAAAATGTGGTATGTTTGGCAACTTGAAATATTTTCTATCCATTGTGCAATCTGTTAATGGCAGTAAAAAAATTAAACATTGAAAAATTTAAGCAAATTTTCATCCTTTTAATCATTATAACCTATGTTTAAACCAATTTCTAGCATAAAATTGCAACAATCGAGCAGATATAAGCAAAAGTATTAACACTTATTAACACTTATTAAATTCATTCAATTTAAAAAGAAGTACAAAAGTGTTTGTCACGAATTTCTTTAAAATAACTAATCTAACATCTTATAGATTCTTAAATTTTGTAGCTGCAGCTTAAGATTTGAGTTATTTTTGCACAAAAACAACAATAACAACAAAAACAACAACAGCTACAATAGTGACAACAGTGAAAACAGAAAAAAGGAAAGAAATCACTAAAACAAAGCACAGCAACAACAGCAACATCGTAAAATTAAAACTGAGACAATAAAATTCAAGCGATACATATCTGTATCTATGTAGCTGTTGTTTATTCTTCTCTTTGTATTTTTTATTTCATTATTTTTTTTTTTATTTTTTTATTTTATTACAACCGGCTTTTGTAATCCTCGCTTGCTCCTTCAACAACTAACTCGCCTTTTTTGTTTTTTGTTTTGTTGAAGTGTTATTGTTGTTTATTTGCTTGTAACGAATTGAAGAAATCCTTTTCGGAAGGACATTAAAACAAAATGTTATATAATAAAATTAGGAAATAACTGTTTGTAGGTTTGCGATAAGCAGCAAATGGCATCAAATTGATTTGCAGCTGTTGGCCAGGATTTATTTTGCTAAGAAGTTCTTAGCACCGATTTAACCCATTGGCTACAGATGATAGCCTATTAATCACGTAGTGTTTATTTTTATTTTTTTTTTTATTTTTTTATTTTTTGTTTTTGTTTTTGGAATTCAAAAGATATTTATGTATATTTACAACATGAAAGCTTACCTTAGTTTTAATTATAGAATGATCTTTCTGAGTTCATAAACAATAACAGCTTGAGTCGGATATAAATGTTCCGAGAAATCTTTCTTCAAAATTTTTAATCACCATATAAGTTTTATGAAAGTTTCATTGAATTGTGTGTCATGACTCTGATTTGGTTCATGTTAGTAACTTCAGATTTTGTGTATATGAAAAGATTTATGTAAGGAACATTGTAACATTAAAAACTGAGTTTTGATCAAAGCCGGCTTAAGCAATTATTGCTTGTGGTCACAGATTTGAAAGTGATGTCACACAAGTGATGTTATCTTTTCACGTGTGCACATTTTAGTATGCCTTTTTGAGGCATCAAATGTTTAAAAGAGATAATTTTTTCTAGATAAAGTCTTCTATAGTTATAGTGTCTATAGTCTATATACAGTGTGAGACCTCGCATTATCATGATGCAGAATAATTCCTCTCTTTTCGATTTTTCCGGTCGTATACTTTTCAGAATTGACCGTCCTACGATGCTCTTATGACCTGCCACTGTAGTCACATGATCATTAATGCCGAAGAAATAGGCAACTATTTGTTTCGATGTGCCTTTTCAGCGAACAACTTTTTTTGAATTAAGCTCGTTTTGGAAGACCCATACAGTCCATTGCTGTCATGTGTCGGGTTCAAATGCATAAATCCATTATTACTCACCTGTTTAGATGTTATACACAGCCTTTAAGGTACCTTGATCGGATGTTTCAACTTTTCCTTGTACCATTCGCCCCGAGCCTTTTTTCATCGTTTGTCAGATTATCTGATAACTCTTTTTTACGGCCAAATGATTATACAATATCTTATTGAAGCTTGCCATACTAATGCCCAAAAAGCCGTAATCTCACGATATATCACATGAAGATCTCGTTATATTAGTTCGCACACAGCATTGATGTTTTCTGGCACAGCAACCGATTTTGGACGACCTTCACAAAATTCGTCCTGAAGCAAACGCATGCCACGATTGAATTCGTTATACCAACTTTTTACATCGCTGTAGGATGGCGTTTTATCGCCTTTATAAAAAAAATCAAGTTCATCGATTCATTCTTGTCTTGATCATACACGTTGAAAGTTATAAAAAATAATCGCACAGAAATGTTCACGACTTAGTTTCATTTTTTGTAGTTTTTGCAAGTTACTTTTGAACAAATCGCGTTCAAATGTAAAATATTCTAAAGAAAGGTATGTTCAACATTGTCAAGTATATAATGGAAACATCAGATAATAAGTGTTGCCACTTAATGTTGCCAAGGCCAGAAATATAAATAGCAACTCTCGTAATAAGGATGCGTCATAGAGTCGTATTTTTTTTTTTTTTTTTTATAACGATGAAGGAAGAGCCTTTGCAGTTAATTGAGTGGGCTAGAGACATGATAAATATTTTTTTTTTTTTTTTAGGTCGGATATAAAGTAAACAAACCTGCCGGAGACCTCTACTTTGAACGTGTAATGGTGCAAATTTGAACGGTCGCGTAATATCGGGTTTTGGAGACAAAAAGGAGCCACCCAGATCTTGCGAATTAACAATCTAACAATTCTTCTTTTGGGGTTATGCTAAGAGTAAGTTCTACGATAACCATCCGCAAATAATTTCATCTCTTAAAGAGAAAATTGATCACTATTTACAGCATTTGGCTGTGCATTTGAGCATGAGCACATTGAGCATTCATTTTTTGCACTTTACACTAACAAAATATACATATATGCACATTAGACCGTCTTGCAAAAATAAATTTCGCCGCACACCAGCTAATCGAAAGCGTTATTGCATTTTTGTAATTCGGATAAGAAGGTGCATATAGTGCATTCTGTATAAAACGAAAAAATGAAGATATGACGAAAAAAATTCAAAATTACCCTACGTTTTGCAAGAAAACTTTTAATTTTTTTTAAATTATTCCATTGAAAAAAATCGAAAACTTTCTTTAGTAAAAGTTTGATGATTTTTTACGAGCTTTTCATATCTGAAATTAAAATGGTACCTTAAGATGGTAATAACGGAGATCCTGTGGGTAGGACTACTAGGGGTCGTTTGAGGTCAATAACCTCAATATTCGCTTAAAAAAATTTTTTGAAAAAACATTTTTCTTTTTTTTTTAGTCTCTTGCAAATATGATTCGGATAAGAACGTTTTCAGTGCATATTTTATAAAAATAAGATGTGACAAAACATTTACAATCTAGCCCTACGTTTTGAAATAATATAAAAAAAAGTTTTTAAATATTTCTAGCAGAAAATTTCTTAACTATCAGTTTAACGAGTTTTTATGGGCTTTCCATTTCTGAATTCAAAATGATACCTTAAGATGGTAAAAACTGAGGTCAGCTGGGTCAGTACTATAAGGGTTCAACTGAGGTCAATGAGTCCCAGAGACAAAAATAGGTCTCTCTAAAAAAAAAACATAGACATATCATTCTTTCAGATCAGACGGTAAATACCGAAGTTATAAAGAAATATGTCAATGCGCGACCCCTACGTTCGGTCAAAATAAAAAAAATTTCTTTTTCGACGAAACTTTCTTTCATAATGCTGATTAGCTGGTGTTAGGCGACAATTTTTTCTTTGCTTATAAGGTGAGACGGTCTAATGCACATGCTTCTATTTTCCACCTTTAACCCACAGAATAACGTTATGTTTATGTTTGAAGAAGCTGATGTTCCTGTTTTTTTTAATTTTGAACTAGTACTGCTCAGTTTTCGGCTGGTATGCAGACTGATTTTAAACTAGTTGGTTACACTGCAGGGATATTACTACTGTGCACTTCTGAGGCAAGCTCACAGTTTGTTGCAAATGCATAACATGCACTGAATCGTGAAAACTCGTATTGTTTCTTTTTGGAGCGAAGCTTTTTACGCTTCGTTCTGCGATTTGCTAGAGTGAAATCAGAAAAAACGACACTTTTTTCCGACACCTTTTTTCTTAGAATTGATATTGTTTTTTGCTTGCATCAATTGAACCAGAAAATGTTAAATTAAAAATAATTTCTTGCCCGCTGCAGGAATTGAACCCACAACTCACAGTTTTATCGTTTGTTGGTACTTTCCTCTAACCATTACGCTAAAACCCTTTCTTTCATAATTTTGTTGATTCAGTGATAAACATTAGCTAAAGCTATGTTTCAGCAGATCACTATAATCTATTACTTTAAGAAAGGATTGTGTGTTGGCTATTCTAGGACTGTGTATTGGCTAGCCAACCGACAAAAGTAGCAAACAAAACGAACTATAGCAAGATAACTAAATCTACCGAGCTATGGTTTGAATCTTCGGTTTGTCCATGCGAACTAAAAGACCTAACGAACTAAAAGAACGAACGAACTAAAATAACGAACGAACTAAAAGAAATATTCACTAAGGATTGTGTATTAGATGTTGTTTCTACTTCCTACTAAAGGTCGTTATAAATATCGTTAAAAATAAACAACCTGTAAGTTGATTAAATTGTAACAAAATTAATGATTTTTGTATATTTATTCCCTACAACTGGGGCTTTAAGGGAGGACCGAAGAGGGTTAATATATATGATATATATACTTTGTTATTTTAAAGTTTTGAATTTAAAAATTATTTTAATCGAAAAAACGCTATTAAATTATCAAATCTATGAATTTGCGAAAATGCTTCGCTTCTCTCGTGTGTCCGGTGACGCACCTGTGTTTTTTTTTGTTTTCCATACTTCTCAACCAACCTTAAGTAGATATCACTTCCGTCGAATCTAATGGTGTTTTCGTTTCTACCAAAAAAAGAGTTGGCTGTGTCGTGGACACACCCGTAGGTTTTGACGTGATGGTGTTTCTTGTTGTTGTTGTTGTTGTTGTTGTTGTTTTTGTTGTTGTGGTTGTTGTTGTTGTTGTTGATATTATTGCTGTTGTTGGTGTTGGTGTTGATGTTGGTGTTGGTGTTGGTGATGGTGTTGGTGTTGGTGTTGGTGTTGTTTTTTTTTGCTTTTGTTTTTTTTTATTTGCTTCTCCATTGGTTGTGCTTTTCCTTGGTTCATTTACTTTGCCTTAGCTGCATGCAATCCAGCAAAAGTGATGCATATGCGTCACATTAGGCGGTTCCCTAAAGTACCTCATGACGCCGTAAAGTTTTTTTTTATTTTTATCATGTGCCCGAAGTCCTCATATTCATTTTCGTTCGTTAAAATTTACCGTTACGTTAATAGTCACAGAGTTAAAATTCCATGCAACGTTTATTCATGGTTGTAGCATGTTCACTGCATTATGTGGTTGCCTCCCTGAAATCATGATGAGAAAAATTTTTTTTGTAATTTAGTTGTGAAGCGTAATAGCACATCTATGCTTTCATAAAACAAAATTTACCGCAGCACGTCTCCCGAGTGAGTAAAAATTCCATGCAACGATATTACATTTCTGTTACATATGCTGCTATATTCCCGATCTGGTGACGTCGGAATTTTTTTTTTATTTTTGTCGTAAGGCCAAGCATAAATCCTTTATTTTTCTTTTCAAACATTTATCGTAGCTTATATACTGAGGGAGTTAAAATTCAATGCAACGCTGCTGCATGAATGTTGCATTTTCGATCTTTGACCGGCTCTCTCTGTGTCCCCATGACGTCAGAAATTTTTTGTCTTATTTTGTTGTAAGGACTTAGAACAGGCCTTTTTTGCTGTATCATATTTTTAATCCTGGCGCTAATACTCAGCGAGTAATAATTCCATGTAACAAATTTTCAGTTGCGTTGCTTAAGCAGCTTCCACTGCGTCCCGATGATGTTTTTAATTTTTTTTTTTGCTTTTATAATGAAGTCAAAGAATCATCAAGAAAAATTACGGTCGTACCATTTTTTTAGTCATAGCTCTTATACTCAGCGAGTAACAATTCAATGCAACGCCGATGAATTTTGAAATAATGCATTTTTCAACTTTTTTGGAAACCTGCGTTACTTCGTCACTTCAAAAAATTTTGGTTTTTCATTGCCCTCTTCTTTTTTCGTGTTCGATTGTAAAATAAGTGCAAACGGGTGAAAAAATCTGTGGTCGTTTTTTAAAATATTACATTTATATAGGGCAAAAAAATGCGTATTTCTGGCCTTGCGAAACTTTATGAGGGGAGAATGTTGCCCTGAAAATCAGCTGATTTCTTTAAGCGAAAATATTATAAAATGCGTGTGTTAGACAAGGATAAATATATGCATTCATAATTCGACACTATATAATATTTTTAATATAGCAATTTTTTTATTTTTGGTGCACAAAAATATATCAGCTGATTGAATAAGCAGGGCTGTGTTTTGTGTTCAAAACCTGCACATTTTCAGGTTTGAGTGCAACTCTTGAAAAATGTTGCACTGTGGTAGGGCAACATTTTTTTGTAGAAACGAAAACACCATATTAAATAAGTTAAAGAAATTTTTGTATTATAAGGTTCTACAGTGGGAAGAAGTGATTAATAGCTGGTAATTCAAAGCTGATAAACGCTACTGTCGAAAAAATAACCTTTTTAAATAAAGATAAGAGTAAATGTTTTTACCGCAGTTTAATAGGCCTACCTTTAAAGAAACAACTTGATGATTAATGTATATCATAGATACGCTTCCTTTTGTAGTAATTTTTTTTATTGTTTTTTTATTATTTGCAGAGAAAATATGCGACTTAAACAATGAGCTTTGTTACTTTTCCTCTGATTAGGCATTTTATTTACCTGATATAATCTTATTATATGTTTGTGGTAAGCCAGTGGTAATAGGAAAAAGAAAAAAAAAAATACAAATACTAATGATGATCAAGACAAATAAGGAAAATATTCGGCATGCCTCCGAATAGGCTGCTTCAAAAATAATGTGGCTACTTATTACGCCTTATTAACTTTTCCAATTACATTTTTGTGTTTACTTAAAGCTGCTTAACGTGGAAATTCTTCCATAAGAATCACCTTATCATTGTTATTCTGTTATTCTATTTTTTTTTTGTTTTTGGTTTTTTGAGAGCTAATAAGCTTTATGAACTTGACCAATGTGCTTAACTTTTTGCTATGATTCCTGAGAAGTAGACTGAAATGAGCTTGTTTTTCATATTCTTCGTGGCTATTTCACTTTTGTTTCAGTAGCATATCATCCTCAAATTCCTGTTAGAATAGACAACAAAACAAAAACAGCAACTACCAGTTAATAACAAAAGACACAAACAAAATAGTTCACAAAAGAATACATAGCATAAAGCAATAAGAAAAAAAAAAAACACCATTGCAAAATATGATATCCTAACGACTTCCGCTGATAAATGACCACCACATCATGTGTGTGCACAGCCAGAGATGAAAAATGTTCATATTTGACAGTTGTTTTTTTTTTTTTTTAGTTGTTATTGTAGCCCGGTTTTTTTGCCAAAGTACAGACTGATGGGACTATGAAGTGTGTTTTAGTATTAAAACTATGCAGACATCATTTTGGGTATTTGCTCATTTTTTCACATTTCTTGTTTTTGTTTGTTTTTTTTTGTTTTTTTTTTTTTTTTGTTTTCTTTTATATTCAAATATGTGTGTATTGCATATTTTGCTCATAAAATAAACATATTTATTTGGTATTTTGTAATGAATATTCAATTTCTAGAGTATATTTACACAAATTCGTTTGTGTGCAACTTTTGCATATTTTATAAATACACACACTCTGGGAATTTTACAACTTTATTTATTTACTTTCACAGCTGAGTGATTTTGTTTCTTTTTTTTTAAAACCTAGTTTTTTTTTATATTTTCTTTCAGGTCCCATATACTGGGAACACTGAAGGTAGGTAAAGTTTCGAATTTGTTCATTACTTCTCTTAGCAACAGGCTTGCTTCGTTTGGTTCTTAGTTCATTTTAGTTATTGGCTATCATTTTGCAAATTAAAATTAATCAAAAAATTTACCAAAAAAATACAAAAAAAAAAATTAAAAATTTAGCTAAACTTTCAAAGAGTCCTCATCTATTTATTCATAGATTAAAAATTTATGCGATCACTTTGCATAAATTTCCGTAAATTCGTCCTTGAACTTAATGCAACATCTAAAATTTAAAATTTTATTATTTAATTAAAAACTTTTTTGATGAACACTCATTTTATTAATATTTAATATTGTGATAGTTCGTCTCTAAAGCAATTAACGTAACCCAAAGGATAACGAATGAATAATTTAAGCTCAAGGGATTAAGTTCAAAATTGAAAACAGCAGTAAAATAACAACTACAAAAATATGCTACGACTCGATGCTCTGACGAAGGCAACAGCAATATTGATAAGTCATGCTTAATGATTACCGAGCGAATCCTTCAATACGCTTGGGAAATTTAGCAAAGTTAAAAATAATTACGAGTTAAATTTGCAAAATACAAATTCAACAAATTTCTACCTAGCAGGTAAAACAACGGCAAAGTAAAAGTAAATAGCACGATAGAAAAGCAGAGAGTAGTGAGAGTGAGTGCAGAGAGACAGCACAGCAGCATAGTCAATTTAAATAAAAGGCAAAGTTATTTACATGTCCTTGAAATGCTGTTGTTAGTCCACAAAGCGTTGGTATCAACAACATCGTCCGTCAGTCTAGGACCCGGTGTTTCCGTTTAACTTCACAAAAATCTAAGTAATTTTGAAAATGCAAACAAACTTGTTGTTGACCAAGAAAATTATGCTTATTATTTCTGACGAAATCGTGAAATGAGCACGCCAAACGATGGAGTCTGTTCAAACAGACACAGGTAAGTAAAGAAATTTTATTGACTCAATCTTAATTGGGTTCGCAATAATGAAAGTGCTTTGGGTCAGCAGTCGTTTAAAAAATAAAAAATGTATGTATATATATTTAAGCATTTGAAATGTTTTGCTGAAAATTATTTTTTAATTTTTAAAATACATTTAGTACAAAGCTATTTGCACAGAAGATACTTAGAGCTCATAGGGACGACTAACTTGAAGGGATGCTCTCGACTTTTTATATTTTACGCCAACAAGTCAAAGTTTCTTAATTGAAATTTGTTCAAAAGAGAATACAAGTAATTGTTTTTCTCTTTTCATGGCACTATAAGTTACAGTATCTTAATTATAATATTAAATATCTATCAAAGATGTTTGCATTTTGAAGTCATATTTTTTGACATAATTCTAGAAAAGAGGGTAGAGTTTGGGTAAATTTTTAATAAATGGGTCAATTGCAAAAAAAAAAAAAACGTACACAAAGAGGTTTTCATGTTTTGTTTTTAAAGTTTTCTAAATTTTCCCGTTACAGTAGTCAAATTAAGTGAAAATTAATGGAGAATTCGAAGTTGTTTTTAGGCCCTGTAAAAAATCATTTTTATTGTGTTTTTATACAATTTTTATATTGAACGTCACAAAGCAGATATACGGGAAAAATCACTAAAAATTTGAAAAATGTTGTAAATTAAAGCTTGCTGTGAAGCTTGTTAAATTATTTAATAAGTTAAATCAGCTTTTGCAAAAATCGCCATTTCAGTCACAGAAATAATAATTTTTTAGCAATAATACCTACATATTTTACAATTTTAACGGGAAAAAATTAAAATTTTTCTCCTAAAAGACACCAACATAGAGGTTGTTTTCAAAGCAGTAGTCTTGTAGCAATAAATATTAAAAAACTGTTAAATAATAAGCAATTTCAGGAAAAAACAACAGGGTGACGTTCAATACATTTTGTGACGTTCAATACATTTTGTGACGTTCAATACATTTTGTGACGTTCAATACATTTTGTTCCGCTTAACCAAATAATGTAAATAAAATTGGGAGTTTAACAAAAAGCAGGTTTATTCTTTTACAAAAAAAAAAAAAAACAAAAAGTAAATATAAAGTATATAATTCAGGTATACATACAATTTTTATACAATTTGTTTTCTTTATTTTTTTACAAAAAAATTAAAAAAGTCAATAGCTAGTTGAATTTGCATTGAAAGACTTCACGTTTTACAATATAACTTCTGAACCCTTTAAAACCACATCTGCATTTAATATCATTGGAAAGGTATAACCTAACGTAAAAACGTAAAAAAATGAAAATTATAAAAAAGAAAAAAATTATAGCACATGTTGCTGGCATGGTATTGAACTTAAACAAATTAAGAATGAGTCAACTTATTGCAATATATTCAAAAATTTTGTACTTTTCCTCAAAATAGATGAAATAACTTTTCCAATATATTACCGGTAATCGGTCTTAAGTTGATTGAGCTACGTTGTCTTCAAATAGACCCTATTTTGGCAGCGAACAATTATTCTAAAAATTTATAACTTCGAATTTGGTTTTCAAATCAATAAACCAATGCAAGAAAAATATTTGAGAGAAATCAGAGATGGTCAGTGCAACTGTTCACTTCAATGTGAAATGGGCGATATCAGTTAGTAAAAACAAAAAGCAAAAATCAGGTCAAAGTCATACATAGGTATGACCATTCTTTTCGCTTTCGTTTATGTTCTTCATTTCGTTTCGTTCCTTATCTAGCTTTATTTTTTCCCGATATCTTCTTGCTCTTTCAGCAGGCGTTAACTTTGCTATTTTACTCTCAAATATACAAAAACGAAATACAAAATTAATACTTCTTAAAAGTGACGTTCAATACATTTGCCACTTTTTAGTTTTTTTTCTTAGCAATTTTATTTTGCAAATATACGGAAACAAAGATACAGGGTGCGGCTAAAGTTACTATATGATGTAAAACAATTGTAACTTCTTTGCTTGCGAGTATTTAACTTTTTCTTTTTTCTTATTTCAGAAATTAAACTTGGGAGAATATTTAAAAATGGAACGCTATACAATTGCGCAAAGAACTAAGATTGTTTTTCTATTCATTGAAAATCATCGTTCGATAATTAATACTCAACGTGCATACAGAAGATTTTATGGTGTAAGAACTGCTCCAACGGCAAACGTCGAAGAAAATCCGGAGACATCAACGAGAAGACGATCTTCCCAGTTGCAGCATTCTGACCGCACTCTTCGGCGAATTTTAAAACACGATTTGCACCTCTTCCCTTACAAAATCCAAGTAGTCCAAAAACTAAATCCTGAGGACTTCGTATTGCGCTTGGAATATGCTAGAGCAGTTTTAAATCTCGTTGATCAAAATGAAAATTTTTTGTCAAATTTAATGATGACCGACGAAGCGCATTTTCACTTGAACGGTTTCGTAAATACACAAAACAACAGATTTTGGGGATCCCAAAATCCCAAAAATCTTCATCAGAAATCTTTACACGCAATTCGTGTTACCGTTTGGTGTGGCATTACCGCCCAAAACTTTTACGGTCCTTTTTTTTTTTGAAAACGATCAAGGTGTATGTGAAACAATAAATGGAGAACGTTACAGAGTAATGCTACAAAATTTTTTATTTCCGCAATTGCCACCAAACGCCAATATATGGTTTCAACAAGATGGTGCAACAGCTCATACAGCCCGTGCAACGATGGACTTATTAAGACAACAATTTCCAAATCGTATAATTTCTAAAAACGGCGATTTGAGATGGCCACCACGATCGCCAGATTTGACTGCACCGGATTTTTTCTTGTGGGGCTATCTCAAAGACAAAGTTTATGTGAATGAGCCCCAAACCTTGCAGCAACTAAAGGACAACATTCAAGAAGAAATTGATCGTATTCCACAAGAAACACTCAACAAAGTTATGGAAAATGCCATAAAAAGAGCACATTTTTGCGTTTGAGAAAACGGTTCTCATTTAACTGATATTATTTTTCATAATTAATGTAAAAAAATAACATAAAATAAACTTTCTTTTTATCATAAATTTTTTTGTTTTTTTCATTCCATTCAATAGTTATTTAAAAAACAAATCATATAGTTACTTTAGCCGCACCCGTTATTAATCAAAACCTATGAAACAATGATTTTAAACTTGGATTTTTTGATTTACTATTTTTGCTTTAATAAAACTCCGCGTGACGTTCAATACATTTTTACACATACTTGATACATACACATGATGAACTGAGAAAATACAAAAAAATTTACTTTAATCTATGTATTAATACGCAAACAAAAAAGTTTGTGTTCCCTTTTTTTCTGTGTTAACTTCAACATATTCTTATAATACTTATATCGATGGATAGGTATTTTCGAGTAGATTTGCACAATATTTAATTTAATTTAATTTAATTTTTATTCGAATATGTTGTCAATAAGATAGGTAAAACTGAGAAAATGTAAAACGCTTTTTATACTAATGGGACAATGAGAAACTACAAAGCGACAAAGCTCTGTTGAACATCGCTCCTGTAGCTTACAAAAGCAAGAGTAGAATGCGAGAGTGACGCAAACACTCAAAAAGAGATGAGTAGCATTATTGTTGTTGTGGTTGTTGTTGCTTTCTCTTAATTTCTCTCAGTGTTAAAAAAAAACAGGTAAAATGCTGCTTGCTTCATATAATACTTGACGCCAAACCATTTATTTATTTTTAATGAATATTATATGTTGAATAAATTTTTGTTATTGACGCTTATATGCTTCCTTTTTTGTCCTTTACCACTATTTTCCTCATATCGTCAAATAAGAATTTCCATGCAAATTAATAACAATTCATTATTTGAAAAACCACTTGAGTTTCGTTACCTTACAGAAACAGATGGCCGAATTTCGGCCACAGGCGATACTAGTATTATTTAATCGTCTTAATTTTTAGAATTTCGTGAGAACTAATCTGCACTCTCTTAATATAACCTTCTTGTCATCTATACCACACCTATATTAAAACGAACGTAGCGTAAAAAAAAGTGACGCTCAATACAATGCGCGGGGACTAAATGTAAATCGAAAGCCAAATTCGCGATGACAATGTTTTGAGAATAACAACAAAATAAAACATAAGAAATAAATGCTATCATTATAAAACAGTTATTATTTGTTATATTTTTGCATTGTTTTCAACATTTTTTTCACGTTTTTCATCAAAAAGTGTATCTGGGGACACATGTTTTTGTATTAAGCGATTACGAGAGACCAATATAACATTCTTCAAAACAAATATGCAAACAATTTTAGGATTCTGAAAAATATGTTTTGTCAATAAATATTCTTCAGTGATCACTTTCTCATGTTTTATTTGTTTTTTTCTTCTTGTTTTTACCTCAAAAAACAGAGTTAAAAGAACGGGGTCAAAAAAAGAGCCATTTTGTATGCAATTTTCCCAATATATTAATACTTTTGAGCTCATTTTACTCAAGCTCCAAAGAATTTGCTAACCCATTTTGGCCCAGAGGGGTAGTTTTATACCCCTGCACTGAAATAGGGTTGTCTATGAAACTATAATTTATAAAAATTATTTGTTGATTTATAAGTAACATTTGGTATGTTTGCTATAATGTATATATAATGATGATCTTGGATCAGCCACGCCCACCACCATCCTCTTCCAATAACTGATAGTCTCCAAGAAGACAATATTTTAATTTAAAAATCAAATTATTTAATTATTTAATCTGATAAAAATTACATTCTTTGTAAGTAAGTGAGAAAAATAATATTATCTCTATATTCAGAAACTTTTAATTTTTGTCAAAAAAAAGTGTATCTATTAGGCCAATGGGTAGAAAACTACCCCAACTGTTACTTGGAAACGATTACAGATAGGTAAAAATTTTGATGGAGTTTTCTTGATTAGGTCCAAAATAGGCTGGGTTCCAAAATTCAAAAAAAAAAATTTCAATGGGATCGGGTACCGGGCCAAAATGGGTTAATGTAAAGATTTTTGTAATAATTTAAAAGATTTTTAAAAACTATTTCATCAATCCTTAAAACAATTTTTATCTCTTTTATACAATAAAAAGCAAGTAAAATAATCAGAGTACGGAATCGTCCGCTCGCGAGCCTTACCTCCTACCATGATATAATAAACAAGGTAGACTCGCGGCTGAGAGCTAAGATTGTCAAAAAAACCCCGAACCATAACAAAAAGAAACATTAAATTATTCATAATGGTTTTGATAGTTTCAACTTAGAGTGAGAGAGCATTTTCAACCGCGAGATATACTCTAAAAGAGAGCGCTCACAATCGGCCATTGTTGAAAACACCAATAATGTTGAAAACGTTGAAGTGAAAAAAACAACAACCTCAGCAGATGCAGATGCAGATGCATTTTCACAAACAGATGTTTTTGAGATTAGATGTTTTTTTGTAGAAGAGAAAAGAATGACAACTGCTTCTTTGACAATGACAATACTACCTTTTATTATTATAAACAAGGTAGATGTAGGGCTGCTAGTGCTCTGTTTTGTCAACCATAATTGTCAAAATAGCCAAAGAAGCCAAAAGATAAAAAAAAAAAAAATAATTCACTGTCTGACCAGAATCATATCGTTGTCGTGCCGGTATGGGAGAATTGCTAAGAGTTAGCCCAAAACTGTAGTGTTGGCTTTGTCGTTTAATCTGTCATTACATTTTGTTAAGTGTTCTCATCATACTCCGATTGAAGTAATAATTACTTCACTTCCATTTATTCCAATACTTTTTGCAATACTCTTCATATAAATTTGCTGCATTTTCAACTTCAGACTACTCTTTTCATTGTTAGAGCAAGTCGGAAAACTCGCTACATTGGTTGACAGATTCTTCAAATTTTTTTGAATGACAACATTTTTAAAGAGAAGCTGAGAGAGTTGTCAAATAAACGACAGAAGAAAAAGAGAAATATATCTATCTTTTCATTGTCGTTGTAGTTTTCTGTCACGATTTTCTCCCATGAGGTTTTCATTGTATCTGCCAGCGCCTTGTCGACACGACAACGACGTGATTGTGGTCTGACAGTCATATAGAAATAGTTTCGATTTGACAGTTGAGTCCACGCTCTCTCCCTTGCATCTACCTTCTTTATTTTACCATGGTTGAGGCAAAATGACAAATGAAATCTTATTCCGGGTACCTATGAGAACGTACGCGTTCATGGACGAGAAGACTTTAAGTGTCAGGTTTTTGATGCTCGCGAGCTAGTTCGTGAGCCATACATGTCAATGATGGATAAATATAAAAACAGGGCAGAGTAGAGGACAACTTATCTCTTAGATGAGTTGTTGAAAGTTTTATGTCTTCTTATGAATTTAATGAAAAATATCAATAATGTAAGTGTGTGAGGCTGTAGGCATCTCAACTGAGTGGGTTCATTGCATTTTAGATAAATATTTGGACATGAAGAACTTATCCTCGATTACTTATCTTATTACTTATCCTCGACTACTTATGCTCGATAGGTGTCGCTGTTGCTCACACTCGACTATAAGCACAGTCGTGTGACCACTTCAAAGGAGTGTTTGGCGATATACAACTGCCCATCCCATATATTCTCCAGATTTAGCTCCCTGTGACTATATCCGACACGCAAAGAAAAAAACGTTTATCGTCAGTTTGTCGCAAACTAACTTCGTTTGTCGTACTTGAAATCACTATTTGCAAACGTTTCAATAGTTGTCATAATAATAGTCAGTTGCGAGAAACGCGTCATTTAGTTTCAGGAAATTAATTTCGTTTGCCATAAACACGAGTAATTTTTAAATTGCAGCAGTTGAAAAATTAGTTTTTCCCAACTGAAAACTTTGTTTGTTTTTCCCTTCGTTGTATAAACACATTGCTTATAGTTCAGAGTTACTTTTTGGACAAATTGTTACTATTTAAGCAAATTGGTAATTTAGAGATAGCGATAGAGGTGAGTTGAATGCAATCCATAAGAAGACGGACGGATATAGGAAGAAAGATAATTAATATAATAAATAATAAGGACCGAAATAGCGAAATATAAGATATATGTTTAGGTTAACAACTGAATATTCGTTTATACTACTCGCAAACGAAGTGTAGTTGGCGAATTTTTCAGTTGCGGTGAACGAAAAATTTCTATGCGTGCACGTAAAGCTTCTTGAGAACATGCTCATTAGCTGTTCGGAGTTGGTATAAAACTAGTAGGTCCATTTCCCGATCAGTTGTGTACAAACACTTAATAACACGCACGACAAAATTTGATCATAAGAAGTTAAATGGGTTGAAATGGTCAGTTTATTATATATTTTACATATGTGCCAAAGTAAAAAAATTATTATACGCCAGTAAAGGCTGGTCCTTAGCCCTGACGATAAAAAAACCCAAAAGATTCAGAGTCGTCACTTGTGTGTTGTGGGGCACGTACGTAACGAGTAAACGAACAACAAACTGTTTTAAGAAATCAAAAAAAAAAGTACCAAACTTTAAAACAAGTTCGAATATCTAACGAAATTCATAACGTCAAAAGGCCCCGGAGAGAGCCACTTCAAAATTGAAAATGCAGCTATCATGCAACGGCGTTGCATTGAATTATTTCTCGATGCGTATGTGCACTACGGTAAATAGATTAAAATGAAAATAAAGGATTTGAATTTGGCCTCACGATAAAAATAATACAAAGAAAAAAATTAAAACGTCATCAGCTCGCGGAGGTAGCTTATGCAACCGAGATCTGCATGAATGGATTCATTTGCTGTTTCAAGTTCCTTTAATTTTTCAACTCCCTGCAAGTCGAGGTAGGCAAGCAACAAGTTTGCGCGAATCATAGGCAACAAAAATCAAGTCGCCAAATGTAGAAACTTGAAATGTAGGGAAAAAGCAATTATTTTGCCTACAAATTGTTTATTTTCAAGTCTGTTTACGAAGTTCGTGGAATTAATTTCGTGTCGTCAATGCAAACTTCGTTTCTCGAGTTGAGAAAACAGTTTAACTTTAAAGAAGTGTCGACCACAACAATAGCTTTTGTCTCATTTACTCCTTCGTGTATACGCAAAAAGACAAAGTGTTGCTTCACACTCGTGTGTACTACGCGGTCGACACTGCTTTAAAGCATTGGATTGAAGTATGTTTGTTTGTTTTTGTTGTTGTTGTTGTTTTTTATTTTGTCGCTTTGTATAGAAAAGTATAAGTAGACGCTCGTCAGTGGCTTTCGGCGGCAGCGCAGTCGCATAGACTTGAAAACAGACTTGAAAAGTAGAAAGCTTGGTTTTTTCTACCAATTAATGTAGGGTAGAAACAAAATAGAATCAAGTCTGACTTATGATTCGTTTTTCCGGCTTGTAGGGTAGAAACATATCAAGTTTCTACAAGTCAAGCCGAAGCTTGATTATTTTCAAGTTACTTGATTTTCAATTGGCTTGTTGCAGATCTCTGTTATGCAACAAAAATGCAATATTGTTGCATGGAATTATTACTCGCGTATTAGAGATGCTACGGTAAATTTTATTTTACGACAGCAAAGATTGGGTCTTTGACTTTAAAACAAAAATAAAATCAAATCATTTTTGCGCCCTGATACGGAGAGAAATAAAATGATTAAATTTAATAAATATTTTGCTTGATCTAAGAAAGTTTAAAATTAAGCATCATTTGCTTAAATCAAGCACTAAAAACTTAAATTAAGAGAACAATTTTAAATTGAGCATTTGTTTCTAAAATTGAGATAAATAAATGATTGGTTGAAGAAGAGTAAAATCTGGAAGTTGATTCTAGAGCGTGGAACAAGACTTGAATCATGAAAATATTTTCTTAATTTAAGCAAAGGCAGGGTTGGTTATAAAAAAAATTCTTGAATTAATAATTTTTTTTTTTTTGCTTAATTTAAGATAATACAAAATTATTTCAAAATAGCTTGATTCCAGCATGTTCAACCTTATACAATACAACTACTTTCAATCGTCAACCTTTAGCCTTTAAATTATGAGTGAAAAAAACTCACTCTCCTACTTTTCATCTGAAGATGATGAAAAAATTCATTATCTAATCGCAATTAATTTATCACAAGATATCAGAAAATCTTTTAAAATAAGATAGGTTAGATTAAATGTGACCTTTTTATTCAATTGAAATTATAATTCAAAAGCAGACTAATAAAGTCTGCTGTATGATTTGCTCTATACACAGCCGTTGTTGTAGTTGTATAGTTGTTTTCTTCATTAATATTCTTGGCCTAAAGCTCAACAATTTGTTTTAAGATGAGTTAAGCTTTCGTTTTATTTTAAAACACAATGTAACTAGCTTTTTACTATTTTTAGATACAAGATAAAAATAATCTGATATGAAAAGCAAAACTTTCTAATTTTCAGATAATTAATTATATGCATCAAGCAAATTCAACTCTTTAAAAGAAATATTAAAAGTATTCTAATATTAAGAATAGAATACTATCTATAAGAATAGAATCATATGTTTATTTGGATGAAGTAAATTTTTCTCTAGGAAAACAAATTTCTCAACTTGAGCAAATTATTCTCGTTTTCAGCAATTTTTTTTTTTTAATAAAGGGTGAATCCTTTGGTTTTTGAAGTTATTGTTTTTGACAGTTAATGCGTAATTTGTGATGTATGTCAAAGTTAAAAAGGCTCGGTTCGTCTTGCCATTTCACCATAAATAGATTTATAAAATGAACAATGTTTGCAAATTATTGAAAATTACTATCAAAATTCCTTGCGTGTAAATGAAAATGCAGAATAGCCGAATTTCGTCCGAATAGCCAGAAGCAGCTTAAGAGATGCCAATGCACCAAAAGTGCATTGCTTGGTGCGGTCTATGGGTTGGCGGAATCATTGGACCGTACTTCTTCAGAGGTGATGATGGCCGCAACGTTAACCCTCTAACCATAAAGAGAGCCTTACAAGAGCAAGCATTACAAAAATCACATTTTGCATATAAAGATGTCTTTTACTGTTATGCAAGTGAATTCAATGCTCTCTGTTATACTGTTAATAACATTTCTCTCTCTCAAATTATAAGGTAATCTTATGCAGCGTTCGTCTTCTGTTATCAGTTTGTTGCTAACACGTGGTGAAAAAGCTTGTGTTTTTGTTTTAAAAAAATTTAGATTTTCAGTATTTTATATTTTTATTTTTGAAAAGTGCTTTTAGCTTAAGAATTTTTTTTTCGTAAAGGTACGTTCATAAACGTCATCATTTTATATTTGTGATGTGGAAAAAGATTTAGTTCTTTGTTTTAGAAAAAACAAAAAAAAAAATAAATGTGCCTTAAGGCACTCTTGTCGTTCGGAGCGAAATTTCTTACTCTTCGCATTTTTTTATTGCATTTTCTGCTTGGTGCTTTTTTCCGCTTCCGAAATTTTTTTTCCACTTTTCTATACAATATCTAATTAACAATATCCGGAGACCGTTTAAGATCTACAGTGGTGGGAGCGTCAATATTGTTCTCCCAAATTGTCCAGATCTGAGCAGCTTGGCAAACATTGTAGTTCGTTTGTCCCAAACTATGAATGACTTTATGCACCACATCATTTACTTTGAGAATTTCCATAGCTCGTTGCCTTTAGTAGTTTACTTGCGAGCCCGTGGTATTTTTGGTCCTGATACAGTTCGAGTAAATCCCATCTCTAATTACAAGCTCCCGCTGGATAGTGCTGTAACAAAAGAAGAGCTTGGGTACTCAAAGAAGGATGTGGGCTCAGTATATGGCATCGCAATTAGTGTATTGTTCAGTGTAATGACAATAAACCGGTCAGGCTGGCTTCGACGTACATATGTAGGCGTTGAACCACTCGCTCGACACAATCCGAATGAACAAGTGTCTAAGGTTAAACTGTCAGCTGCCCACAAATCATTCGGGAATATAACAGTCATATGGGCGGCGTCGATCCAATGGATGGTCTAATAGGAAGATAACGTGTAAGAGCCAGGACACATGATGCAATGACACGCATTTTTTATCATTTCATTAATATATTAATATGGCTGCAACAAACTCTTATATTCTCTACCGTCGAATTCACATGGAGAGTTGTATGACTCGAGTAATATATCTGATGAAGGAGGAAAATTGCTACAGTTACCTAAATTTCGAGAATAGATCGCTGCTGAACATGTGCGCTACACTCATAGGCGTTCGATGGGTGGCCCATCTAGTAAACAAACTCCATCGCAACTTTCAATACCTTCAACAAGTCGATCATTAACTCCGCTACCTGATGAACCGCTACCTGGTGCTCTGAGCGTTGGCAGAAAAGCTAGCCACCCTGTTGATGAGATTCGTTATAACGCTTACCATCATCTTCCGAAATGGCTCGAGAAGAAAGGTGGTAAAAAATGGTGCAAACTTTGCAAAAACTATTCGCAAATAAAATTTCAATTATGCCAATTCTTTGGTTTTAACCGATAAGAGTGCCTAGAGGCACTGTTTCTTTTTTTCCCCCTTGGAAGATAAACGAAACATCAAAATGACAAATAGATAATGCCATTGAGTTTCTAACGTCCAAATTATGCTAGAAAAAATTCCAAACCATTTTGGATCGTTGATAGAAAGTTGCCGGTTAGAGGGTTATGGTCAATAGAGCAAGCTACCTTTCGATTATTAAAGATTTTTTTTCGCAGAAAATTGAAAAAATTTACTTGTACCGTCAACAGGACGGTTCACACGCGATACCTTGAACCAATTGAGAGGCGAGTTTGGTGAGCAATTCATTCAATTCAATTTCAATTTATTTAAAAAATTATATTAGCATGCAAGAGAGGCTCTTTTAAATACAACGATTTAGAATATTCTAAGTAAAAATTACAATTACAAATTTAAAATTTAGAATTAAAAATGAAAAATTTAAAACTAAAAATTTACAATTTAAAATTTAAAAGTTTTAAAAAATTTTAAAAATTCAAAACTTAAAAAAATTTAAAAATTGGGATAGAAACCTCTTAAAAGGATATAAAAATAATACAAATTTTTAATGTATATAACCATCGGAGAGAAAGAAAAAAAAATATTTTAACTTAAAAAGAAGAATAGAAAAAGTAAAGCATTTGAAGTAAGTAACTAAAGAAAGAGCTGGGTAAAGAAAATTTAAGAGAAATAGTTCAGAATAGTTTAAGAGAAAAAGAATTAAGTGCTTAAAATTTGTTTTGTTGGTAACGCGTTTCAAATTATTTGGCTGTGAATTCCAAAGTCTTATTGCGTTAATGAAAAAAAGACGACTAGATTCATTGTATCTGAACTCTGGAACAAGGAAGAAAACATTTCTGGTGGGTCTGCAAAATGTGAGTTTATCAAACAGGTAGTTGGGGCTTTTCGAAGTGATAAGTCTGTGCCCAAAAACCCAGTTCCTTACATTGAGAAAACTTATGATATTGCAACCAAGGATGCGTTTACTATAAGCTCATATATGGTCAAACCTTCGAATACCGTAAACATATCGAGCTGCATTGTTATGCTCAACTAATAGCTTATGAGCTGACCTTGTTTGCTATATACAACATCGAAATAAGTTATTATTGGTACAATTAATTGTATAACGAGTTTTCGCCTTGTTTCAGTGGGAACCAATGACGCAGTTTTTCTTAGATTTCTTAAGGAATAGTAAACTTTACTAACTACACTGTTAATGTGGTCTACACACGTAAGCGTAGAGTTCATGACAAATCCTAGATTGACTACTTTTTTAGCAAACCCAAGTCTGGTTCCACTTAGGAAAATAGGAGGCCGATTATTAAGGCCTTGATTTCACTACAGGTAAAACGTACGACTTTTAAGGATTTAACCTTAGATGATTTTCACTAGGTCATCTGCTGATTTCAGTCAGGTCTTCGTTAACCCTGACATATAAGCCATGTGGGTCGGGACAGATAGAGCTGCTGGTCACATTATTGTGACATTATGACATAAGGAAAAAATATCGTTATGGAACATAGTAAACAAGAGTGGACCAAGTACTGATCCTTGGGGTACCTGGGGTACCTCACTAACAATAGATCGAAAACCCGAGTATCTATTTCCCACCTTAACCCTTTGCGTCCTTCCCTCTAAGTAGCTTTTTAGGAGTTGAACAGCAGTATCTGAGAAGCTGAAGCAGGTTTCTAACTTTTTGCATATAATAGAGTGGCTTTCGAGAAATCTAAGAGACAGACTAAGGTGATATGACCCTAATCAAAACAAGTTCTGATATCATCTAATATTTTAACAACAGCAATGGTACAGCTATGCCCTGGACGAAAGCCCGAATGGAGGGGAAACAAAAGGTTGTTTGCATTAAGATGTTTAGGGATCTGCTCTGCCATGAGAGATTCAAGCACTTTTGAGAGTGACGACAAAAGACTGATTGGACGGAAATCGCAAAGTGCAGATGCCGTTGTCTTTTTGCCGATAGGTAATATCGTAGCCATTTTCCAGATTGAAGGAAATTTAGAACTAGTGAGGCAGTGATTATATATGTGGACGAGGGAACTAATGACATAAGGCAAAATTAGCTTGACGAACTTGATATCAATCCCATCTTCGCCGGTAGCATTAGATTTTATCTTTAAGATACATCTCACAATATCCGACTCATTAACCGTAGTAAACTGAAATTTCTGAGGCAAAGTGGAAATATTAATGAACGAGTTAGAGCTAGGAGTTTCGGTCAGGGGACTAGATACGAAAAATGCATTTAGAACATCAGGGTCTAAACGACAACCTCCATCTTGAGTGTTAAGTTATTTGCTTTAAGTTATTCCACAGCTTCTTTGACGGCAGAGAAGAACTTAGCTTCGAGAAAAAGAAATTTTTTCGGCAGTTTGACAACAGAGGAAGCATCGTTTCTAGCCCTTCTATATAGTTCCCAATTAAGCGCGGTTGGATTACGTTTCCATTTAGAATAAGCCTTATGCCGTTTTTTCAATGCTTAATTAGTCTGTGAAAATTTTCTGTGTTTTCTTTATTTTTCAAAAATTAAGCGCTTAAAAAAATCACTCTTTATAAGACTTGAATCTGGAAAAAAATTGTTTTTAATATCATGTGCTTTAAAGTTGGTCAATTCTAGTTAAATTTCAATTCTATGGTAAATTTTATGGACCGACAGTAAAACTGAGGTTTTCGGTCACATGATAGAAATTCAAAAAAAAAAAAAAAAAAAAAAAAGGAAATCGATTCGAAGTAACGTAAATGCTCCATTATTGCATGGATTTATAGCAGGGCGCTAAGGTAAATGTTAATGTACCAGAAAAATGCGAAATATGACGAACATGACAAATATGACAAAATAGTTGATCGAGTTGTGTTGTTGTATAGCCAAATATTGAAAATCGGTTGGAATCGGTAATTCCAGATGACTCTGCCTTTTATGATCTACCTCTTGTGATGCAAAAGATATTTTGTGGGTTCCAAAAAGCCAACTTGTCAAATAGTTGTTAAATCGCAGAATTGGTTCAAGTACTGGCTTTTATGCTAGGTTATTCTACGCTGTAACAACACTAATGCATTTATCAGTCCTTTTTATTTTTTTCTTTTTACATTTTCATTGCAAACCCCTTTAAAACCTTCCATAACGAAGTGATAATTTGCTAAACCTTTATCTAAATATGCACCTAAATGGCAACACATAAAATAACCCATTTTTATTTGGCAATTCATATATAAGTGTCTCTCATAAGCTGAAATTTTCAAGAATTATAAACCATAAAATTTAACGGTCTTTAAATGTTCCATAGTATACAATGTCATAGCCTGATTTCAGCAGCACCCTGTGTTTGTTAATTCAATTATGAAGGCACAGCTTACTGTAGAACTTAAAGCTTCAAACTGTTATGAACTGTGTGCTATCCTAACCTAAATAATATCCTTGCTAGACAATAACTAATAAATGCAAGCTTAACCCTTTTTTGAGGTGGGTTAGAAATTCTCTTAGTTTATTATGGGTTTTTTTTTTAATTTAATTTAATTCATCAACCTTGCATATGAATGAATTGGCTTAGAAATGATTTGCATACCGACTCACACCTTTGAAAAGGCACACACTTCCACACACATGCCTTACTTCTAACGAAGTATTCAAAGTGCTCACACGCATGGGAACTAACACACAGCACCTGAGCATCATGTTTTATCCGTTGCGTTGTAGCGGATATGCGATGTTGTTGTTGTACTTCCTGCGTATACAAATCTCGCAAACGCACAGAGCCACGCACGCACACACAAACACAAACACAAACATAAAGGCATCTGCTAGTTATGTACACATGTATGCGTGCTTGTGCGTTTGCAGCATCATCATCAAAGTACTCTTTTACACTTGGCCTGCTTTTATATTAAATCAATTCTTGCTTGATTTATTTTTTCAAGCGTTTTATCAGTCTCCATGTTTTTTCATTTTATTTATTTATTTTTTTTTGTTTGCTATTTAAAATTTAAAGCAGCGTCAAATTGAAAAAAATTATATTGCAGAGAAATATATCAAGATAAAAACTCCATTTCAGCCCTTGTCAAACGTAGAGTTTTTATTGATTCTGGTTTTTTTGTTTTGATTTTTATCGCTGGGTGTTATTGTTGTTATTTTTTGCTATCTCCCTTAAGCCGTTTAAAATATGGCAACTTCACACGCAGCGTATTATAATAAAATATGCAAAAGTAAGTAACGCTCCTAGCCACAGACACTTCGCAATACACACACACAAACACACCCACAAGCACACATAGGTATATTCACGCTCACACACTCACACAGCTTACCGCATATTGATGCGTTTCCTTCCTTCCTTCCGTCCTTCCTTCCTTCCGGTTAGGCTGCAGGCGGTGCGTCCTTTGTTTATCATCGGCTCATAATGTATGAAGCGTATAAAGTAAAACAACAACAACAACGCCAGCGGTAGTGTATATTTTTTACAAGCCGTGATTTTTAACCCTTTTCATAAAAAGTATATAAAAAACAAAAAAAAAAAATAATAATAAACCATCAGGTTTTTTACACGCCTGCAAGGTTGAGCGTGTAACGCCTCTTTTAAGCGCTAGTCGAATTTTATTAACTGCCCTTTTGTGTTTTTTTTCCCCGTTATTATTTTGTTGTTATTGAGGTGTTGCAAGTATTATTTTTCTTTTTTTCTTTTATGTTTTCATTTTTTTTATATTATTTTTTTTCACCGCTATTAACATGAAAAGACGCTTAATAAGCTTGTGATGTCAGGCAACACTTTATTAACCTTAATTGATTGAATAGGCTACGCGTGCTTTTTTTTTTTTTGTTAAATTCAACGCATCAGCTTTTAAATTTTTTTTTCATACTTCATCATTTTAATTTGAACATTTCAAAAAATTCCATCTTAAATATGACCATTTTGCATATTTCACTTTCTTAGCGTTGCCACTTTTTTTGAATTTACCCTTTTCACTTGCTTTTAAGTACGAATCTACCACTTCAATGTTCGGAAAACACGTTCGCTTCAAGTTTTTCACAAATTTACGCGCGCTTTTGTTACGCACTCAACCGTTCGTCTTGGAGACACGCTAAGGACTAACACAACGTTGTGGCAACACATCCTGTCTGACTGCTGATGGACCGATTGTTGCTGTTGTTGTTGCTGTTTTTGTTTTCGTTGCTGCTAGTGTTGTTGTTGTTGTGTTACAACAGCAGTCAGTCGTTGTGTGGCACAATGTTGTTGGGTTTTTACTCCTTGACTTGTTCTACGTTACGCGCCCAAAAATTCATTTCTATTTTTGTTCCACAATCCAATGCCAACAGTGTTGCTTGTTGTTTAGTCTTAATAAATTGTGGAACTCGTTACAGTTCCACAGTTTAACTCACTTGGCAACATTCGCTTAGCCACATGTTGCTTTAGGTTGGAAGTTGGGGGGCCTGCTGGCCAGAATGTTTAATGGCATGTTAGTGGAGGGGAATTTCAGAAGAAAATGTTCCATTGAATAGCCAGAAGATAGCCATCGCTTGTAGCGAAATTTCAGTTTTTGTTTTTATCAAATATTTACAAATCATTATGATATAACTGACAGTCAGTTTATAACTTCTGACAAAAAATTTCCGGAATTTCCCATTCAAACAAACCACGCTTGAGATATTGTGGAAAATATTTTTTTATTTTTTTTATTGGTACATCTGGTTCTTAAAAATCTGTTTGAGCACCATTTGTCGGCAATTTGTGCGTGATAGCTTTGTAAACAATTTATTGTTTCTAGTGTTCTCTGAATTTCGTAGTGTCTGAAATTTTTTATTTCCAACAAAATGCCATGGGAAAATTGTGGAGAATTATCAGAACTGTGGAGAAACAACTTGTGGTTTCTTCACCACGGTAACGCACCGGCTCACACATCTCGTCTAGTACTCGACTATTTGACCAAGAACAACCTTCATACCGTACGGCAAGCTCCGCATATAACCGACATGGCTCCTTGTGTATTTTTCCTATTCAAACGACTAATTTTATTTCCTACTAGCTAATCTCCATTGCAAGCAATTCATATATTCCAACTTTCCTCCAATTCTTGAAATCCTGAAATCACCTCCAGCTCCTTTTGTGAATTCTCCTTTATCGCCTCAATTGTCTCGATACGCTTTCCGCGAAGTAAGAACTTCAGTCATGGGAATAGAAACAAGTTGAAAGAGCCATGTTAAGTGCATTATTATTTTATTATTATTATTGTTGGGATTTTCACTGTGACTTTAAGATCTATTGCTTCCCTTCATGGACCATTGCACCTCTTTTAGTACAATGTCTGAGATAAATGCTGGTATATGTTCTATATCTCTTGATTTTAATGAGTTATCTGGTATTATGTGGTAGCCCAGAAATTTCTGCGTTTCAACAAGTGTGGGATACTGTCCTAGAATGTACATCGCAGCTCCTTCGTCCTCCATGCAAAACTTACATGTGTCGTCACTTAGAATTCCCAGTTTTGTAATGTGATAGTTCTGCCTACAGTGCTTAATAATCAGTCCTGTTAATATTCTCAGACCATTCTTTATTAGCTTCAGAAATTCTGTGAATATCTTTAGATCATAGTATGTTCCTAAGAGTAGTTCATATGTAGAATGCTTTAACTCGGGCAGGTTTCCTCAGTATTTTCCTCTTTGTTTTTCTTCCCCTTTCTTTATTGAACGAAGGATGATTCCTTTACCTATCCCACAGAATGGTTGCGGACCAACAATGGGCTTTGATGCTGCTTTCTTTGCTATTTCGTCAGCAATTACGTTTCTTTCTATACTTTTGTGTCCCATTATCCATAAGATCTTAGGTTTTGAGGTTACCTAATGACATTTCAGTGATCAGTTATTCCGTGAACATTTTCATGATTCCGATACTTACGCTTCAGGTTGGGTGCATACGGAGCTTGCGGAATATTATGAACAATGTATTGTAATTCCTTAAATGATGTTTTATAAGCTGCCGAGAAATGATGCTCAAACAGATATTTGAGCACCAGATGACAGATGTACCAACCCAGAAACAAAAAAAAAAGTCTGGGTATTTTTTGGTGATAAGGTACATCCATTACAAGAAAATGAGAATGGAAAGAGGCTCCTCTCTATGCCTCTATGGCAATACTTCATTCTACATTGATGAATTCAAAATGGTGAATGGAACATGAGCAGTTGTATATTGCGATACACTAAAAAAAAGAAAATCTTTTAACAATAAACTCCCAGGATACTGTAACATTTTTCGCGATAGCACAAGGACAGTAGTTTTGTAGTACCCAAACGGCCATTAGCAGAATGCCCAAGGCTCGATCACAGTTACTTAACTGAAAATGAGTTCTGAATAGTATCTGTTATATCAAAAGAGTCACTCTTTACTGTTTACCTGGTGGAGCTACGTCTCGCTAGTTTATCCGTCCTATGTGCCTTTCGATATTGCCATGATAAACAGTCAGAGCTGTTCCAGACGTAAACATTCCAGGAGGTGTTATCATAATAAGCAAACATCCAAAGATAGCAAAAGATATTGCAAATATAAACTAAAAATTTCTTCTTGAAGTAATTATAACATATCTCAAAGGCTCCGGCTGGAGTTTTATGTGAAATAACGGTTATATATTTTAAATATGGAATTAAAACTTGTAAGAGTCCTCGTAGGCCACTTCTCCAATGGGAGAATGTACATTGGAATAGGAATTAGAGCGACAGAAATACTTCTGTAGAAGATGTGCCTTCTGTCGAAAAGCACATTGAAGAATTTATCATCATCAGATTATATGTTCTAATTTACAGAATCGCCGCGTCCGACACACATGGAAGAGATTTTTCAAAAAACTGGGGAAATTAGTTTCAGTTGAATATAAGCACAGGATGGAATAAAGGCTTATATGGTACCATAAATAAAAAGTGGTGTGGTAAGGGAACCACCGTCAAAAACGAAATTACTTATACTTTATTGTACAACAACAAAATAATAACCCAATGTAATCCATTAATACTTGTATCAAAATATACAGTTTTATTTACTTATTAACTTACTTCACTATATCTGTATTGAACACATTTGCAGTTTCCATTTCTTTAATCCAGCGCAGGGCGCTCCATAGCTCACTGAGCTCTCTGTGAGCGTAACTTTTCACATGTACATAAAGCTTACAACAGAAGAGAATATAATTCAGTCGTTCGCTGACGGTGATGCTGAGAAAATCTGTGTCGTTTTGCGCTGCAAATTATATGTACACTCGTGAAAAATCAATTTATTGAAGACTTATAATACTTATGCACATATTTTTTTAGTTTGTAGAATTTTATATTCGTATGTATTAAGGTTTCATATAATTAATATATCTATATTAGCTATTAAAACTTTTCGCACTGTTCGTTAACATTCCTTTTTAATTTTTTAATACTTAATTTTTTGATTACTTGCTTACTTATTTTATTAAATTCCTTATTATTTACTTACATAGTTTTTGTTATTAATTTTAATTATTCATATATATTAAGATTTTATATTATTATATTCGTATATATTAAGGTTCCATATAACTCATTCATATTATCTATTAAGATTTTTTACATTATTCATTCATATTGCTTGTATTAATTAATTTCATAGAAGAAATAATGAACAATACCAATGACTAAAAATAAAAACATAAAATAAATACTTACAATTCTAGATAATTGTAACAACTATTTCGCTCAGTGTGCGCAATTCGAGAGAGCACCAATACTAACAAAACAAAATAAAATGTGACTGTGTTAGAATGTCCAGCCCTGCTTTAATCTAAATTGTAATAAAGAAATAAACGTATGATTTACTAAAACAAAAGCTCAAATAAACAACGCACAGCTTCAAAACGACACGCTACAATACTTTGTAGCTAAGCTAAAGCAACATTAAGTGTGCTGCAAGCAATGACAGCGTTGAAGTCAATCAACAAATGAACTGCTTGCAAAAAAATTTATGAAGCGCTCCGCTAAAATATTAATTTTAGAACAAAAGCCATTGATCTAAGATGCATGATACCGCTGATTTTTTTGTTGAAATCGGAAAGATATTTTTTTGACCATATATCATATGTTATTCACATATCGTTTACTGTTTAGTCAAAAAAAAAAAAAACTAAAACGCTATCAAATATTTAAAAATTCTGAATATATAAGAGCCACTATAATCAATTGTTATTAAAATAGTAAAAATTTCACTTAAATCCGTCCAGCAGTTCTTGAGTTATTGGCCAATATAAAAATACTCAATTTTTTAATTTATTCTTTTTGGTCTGCCCTGTGCACGCACGCATACACACAAATAAACACTGTTACGTGACGATTTCTACTATTTATTTCACTCTACCAGAGAGTGGTTTTCTTTCTAAAAAGTGGTCTCTAAATGGACTAAAAGGCCCACGCCGGACCATATGTATTGGCGCTAGAGCAAACAACATAATGTAATTTTTAGTTGTTACAATTTCCTCATTTTATCAAAACACCATTGAATACTTTTTCTATCTATAACAAACATGCCCACGTAGTGGGCCGTATGGCCCGCGTGGCCCTTCATACAAATTTTTTTTCTATCTTAATTTTGTCTTTGTGATGAGCCAAAATCAAAGAACGCCTGCAAAAAACAACACAAACCGCACTCGTTCAGTGTTCAGAACATTTTCCAGAGAAAATTACAAAAACAAATGCATGCAAAGCCAAAATAATAAAACGTACACTCGATGATGTCGATGCTAAAGCTGATTGCCCCGTTACTTGTGTGTCGAGTAAATTTTTATATGTGATTTTATTGCGTTGTAATTGTTTTTTTTTTGTTTTGTTTGATTTTCACCAAATGCAACGATAAGCAACATTTTGTGTTTTTTTTTTTGTTTTTTTAAGCATTGACCCACGCTTAAAATTTCTTGGGCCCCACTGATCTATAGCATACTCTTATAAAAAAATTAAAGTGAACATTTGTTGCCGCTAAACTCCAAAATTACTGGTCCAATTTTTATGAAATAATTTTTAAAATATCACATTTGTGCTGCAAAAGGATATAGGGGTATTTTCTTTACGAAATTTTAATAAAAAGTATCTTTAATTGAAGTGTAAAGTTTTTTAAAAAATCATCCACAATGTCATCCGTTGCTTGATCGTTAGCTTTTCATGCGTTTGTGATGCGAGAGCTTCAATTAAATCCATGTTGACCTCTACTTGATTCTCTCTTTGTTCTCAGCAAGCACAACACAACTAAATAAACAAACAAATATTTTACATCAGTGGTGTTCATACGCATACTACTACAATTTTCGACTTTTGTGCTTGTGATTGTAGCTATCTCTCTCTCTGCACTGACAAAAATTGTAATGCAGGTATTAAGCAAGAATGGTGTTATAATTATCATTGTCATCATCATTATCTATATCAGTATCACTATAATTATCACTATCATTATCATTTTCACTATCATTATCATTATTCTGCGCATTTCCATATGCCACAAACATTTCGTGCATTGCAAAATGCACGATCAAGTGACACAAAACCTCTTGCTTGAAGTTTCAGCGCCAACTGATTGAGAGAAAGTCGTGCATTCAATCGTGAACGTCATGATACAATTATACAAGGTAGGAGTGACAACTTGCTTTTTTCTCATCAGTACCTTACATCGACTGTCATTTGCCTGTATATTTTGTTTTCTATTTTCTTTTTTTCTTTTTTCGTTCTCTAATTTATACTATTCTTGACAGTTGGCGTAAGACGAAAGAACTGTCACTCCTACCTTGTATAATTGTATCATGGTGCATGATACAATTACACAGTGTGACGACTAAAAAAGCACAACCAAACTTTATAGAAATTCTTAAAGAGGGATATGTTGTGAGTCTATCGCACTTGGTCTGACCTCTCAATGTCGTCACAATTTTTTTTAATTCGATTTTAAAGTTGAAGGGTTCGATTTTTGTTGCGCCGACGTTCATTGAATTTTTACAGCTATTTGTCTTGTTGGAAATGAAAAACAAATTCCACTTCTTTTCAGTAGAATTTCACGTAGAATAAGGCTGTATAAAAATAAATACGATAAAATACAAAATGAAGCGTGTAGCGAAGCAAATTCCTTAATTTTTCTTTAATTTCATAAAAAAAATTAGTGTTTCTATAAATTTAAATGATATAATGCTGCAAGAATGACATCTTTTTTTCACAAAAATTCATTGCACGTAAAAATACCTTTTCATTGAATCCAAAACCATCAATATCGGTTGAGAATTGGAAAAATGGCGGGAGTTTTAACGCTTTTTTTTTTGTCAGAAAACACTGACTCCCATGTATATATTGCTATCGTACAAAGTGCTGTAATTTTGTCAAATCTTAACCGATTTTGGATATCTTTAGCTCATTGGAAAGAAAATATGATAAGTAACATACACCTGGAACATTCCAATATAGATCTTTGAAAAATATAAAAGTTACTATGGAACGAATAAACTATTTTTATTTTCAACAGAATTCTTATATGAATGAATGTGTACGAGTGCATTAGACCGTAATGGAAAAAAAGTAAGCTGCACACCATCTAATCTGAAGCATTTTTTTAAGAAAATTTCGAAAAAAAACAATTGTTTTTTCCCGAACGTTTAAGTTTTTCTTCATATCTTCGGCATTTACAGACCTACATATCTTGTCCAAGAATGATATATCAATGTTTCTATTTCGAGGCGTCCAAATTTTTTGCTCTAAAAGACATTTGCGTCGAGGACCCCTTTCTAGTACTTACCAGATTTCAACTTTTACAACATAAATTAAAAAAATAAATGCCAAATCAAAAAAAGTCTTTTTGAGCCGTTGCCCAAAACCTTGAAGGCCTTCAATTAAATTTTTATTTGCATTTTTTTATCTTTTAAATAAAATACAGAACTTTATAAGTGGGTAAGCTATTGCTAAAAAGTCACTTTAATTATTTTAATAAGCTACTTTTCACATATAAAAAATTAGGGTAAGTTAACCTACCATATACTTTCTCGTGGGTAAGTGCTAGAACGGGGTGATTGATCTCAATGACCTTTAGGGCAAACAAGTTGGACTTCCCGAAATAAAAACATTTATATATCTTTCTTTAATGGCGTTTTCTTTTCCCTTTGAGGGAAAGAAAAATGTAACATTTTTTCAATGATGTGTGGGTTGTACTGTTGCTTACTTTTGAGAACAATTTATAATATTTATTTTTTCATCCGTGAAAAAGCTACAATTTTAATGAAATGTCAATGATAACATTTAATACTTTCTTAACATCTCACTTTTTTTGTTCATTCAGTTGGTAGCATTTGATGGCAGAATTTAAAATCGTCGATCTTGAGAGTGAAAAATTCTGCATTTTTTCTACTTTCGAGGTCAACATTGTCGGGAAAGAACTCGATTTAATTTACAGGTCAGAATTTTTTTGAGAAAAAAGCATATAAAGGGCAGAGTTCTCAAAGAGGGCAGAAAAATGCAGAATTTTTTTGAGAAAAGTAAACGCCATAAGATAGGACTTTAAATGCCGAAGATAAACTTAAATGCTCGACAATTTTTTTTCAAAATTTTCTCACAAAATTGTTTCAGATTATATGGTGTGCAGCGTACTTCTTTTAATACACTCGTACGCATTCATTCATACAAATGCAGAATTTTATATTTCAAATAAAAATATTGAAAATAAAAATATGTTTATTCGTTCCATAGTAGCTTTTACATTTTTCAAAGATATATATTGCAATGCTCTAGAAATGAGCATTCATCATATTTTCTTTCCAATGAGCTAAAGATGTCCAAAATCGGTTAAGATTTAACAAAATTACAGCACTTTGTACGATAGCAACATATACATGGGAGTCAGTGTTTTCTGACAAAAAAAAAGCGTTAAAACTCCCGCCATTTTTCCAATTCTCAACCGATATTGATGGTTTTGGATTCAATGAAAAGGTATTTTTACGTGCAATGAATTTTTGTGAAAAAAACATGTCATTCATGCAGCATTATATCATTTAAATTTATAGAAACACTAATTTTTTTTATGAAATTAAAGAAAAATTAAGGAATTTGCTTCGCTACACGCTTCATTTTGTATTTTATCGTATTTATTTTTATACAGCCTTATTCTATGTGAAATTCTACTGAAAAGAAGTGGAATTTGTTTTTCATTTCCAACAAGGCAAATAGCTGTGAAAATTCAATGAACGTCGGCGCAACAAAAATCGAACCCTTCAACTTTAAAATAGAATTAAAAAAAATTGTGACGACATTGAGAGGTCAGACCAAGTGCGATAGACTCACAACATATCCCTCTTTAAGAATTTCTATAAAGTTTGGTTGTGCTTTTTTTTTTGATCGATTTCGTCACACTGTGTAATTGTATCATGTTATGGTGAACGTGTTTCGATTCTCAAATAAAGCATTCGAGTCTCACCACGCGTGGTACTACGTGAACATCACTGATTTACATACATACTTTGCTGCGTTTCACCACACCAATTGCCAATTGGATCGAAGTAGATTCTAATATGTTGAAATTAGTTTTGATGTGGTGAATAAATCCAACACAGTTCTATTAACTGTGGATTCACTTCAGCATGTTCAAGATTTTTCTTTTTATTTGGAGTTTTTCGGCTCTACCTCTCTACACTTTCAATGAGACTCAATCCGACTTGATGTATAGTATATATGTCTGTATATATTTGTTGCGCGGCATGCAACTTTTCTACACATCTTTTGACCCATGGAACAATTACAAGGTAGGCTCATATTGGAGAGCAGGGTGAACTAGTTTTCAAAATTAGCTGGTAATTCTAAGTTGAAAAGAGTGACAAGTGTTGTTGTTTCTTTTGTCGTTTGATATCTGTAGCTCTTACAGCTTTGTTATTGCAAAATTTCACATTTGAGCAGCCATTTTAAAATGAGCCTACCTTGTAATTGTATTATGTTTTGACTGTGGTTTTCCTGTTATTTTTAAATGAGCAAGAGCAACAAACGGCTGAATTTTTACTTTCATAGAAGTGGCTTTGTGGGATTGAATAAGTTTTTTTTTTATTAATTGATAAAGATAAACTATTGATAAAGAGAAAACGTCCGTGGTGAAGCTGCGGCCTGCCGTGGCCTGCTAGTTACTCTATAATTTTAAGGAATTCTCACTTTTGAAATTGAAATTTTTCAATCAGCTTTCGTTTATGAGGTTTGCTACATATATTTCGGGAATAAATATAATTTGTCATGACATTTATCCCGCTTGAGACATCTCCAAAACATAGTTTTGGAACGTATCGACGGCTTCTTCTCGAGTCGCAAATTGTTGTCCCAAGTGGTACCGTGGCAAAAATTCGAATATTTTGTTTTTCAAAATGAAAAATGCGGTCTTTATATTTTTCCCGAAATATATGTTGCAACATGCATAAGTATAAGATTATTGAAGAATATACACATATACACATACCTAACAATTTAGTTAAGAATTTAATTAATTTTTTTTATTGGAACTGGGAATAAATTATTTTATCATAACATGTTTTGAAACCCAGAATACTGTTTATTTTTAGAATTAATTTATTAAACTCGACTGAACATAATCGAATAATCCTTTGTGTGAGCGATTTTAAAGAGACTTTTTCCTAGGCAAGTATGAAGGGGTGAGAATCTTCTTTCGATTCGCTTTTTTGTTTCAGTCAAGGGTACAACTCCTGAACATTATTTTATTTTATTTTGTGAAAAGAGTACACATTAAAAATATTTCAAACCTGTAATTAAATCATTGTAAGTGATGACCAAAAATAAGGCGGGTGTATGTACGTTTTCATACATATGTATGTATTTAGTTAATTTCTGAAAAATATTATATCACAAAAGATCTACAACAAACTTCTACGAGTATAAGCAAAAAGGTTTACTCAATTCAACGTTAGGCAATTAAAAGGAAAATATCAAAATATAAGTTGACACATTGACCCCGATTATAAGTTCATCAACCCTTTTGTACGAGCAAAATGTATTTGTAAACAGCCATTAAATTGTACTTATAAAATGCTGACCATGGCTTCAAAATAGCCACCATAATGACCCAAAATATCCATAGTCAAGCAAAGCCTCATTTATTGCTACAAGCCCAAGTGTAGACATCCAGTTATATTTTGAAATAGATATTTTCAATGAAAATTGCAACCTCGGGTTATTTCTGCGCACCAGTCTGGCCTTAGCTAAAAACAAAAAAAAAAAAATACCCACAAACCATATTCATGAATTAAGTCTTTGTTACTAAATGCTTTGATATGTTCTCAGCTATTCATCCTTTGTTGTCTCAACTAAACAACAGCAGCAACATTTTGTTTATGTGTGCAATAAACCCACTGTGTGGCTGTCTCTAGAGAATGACGCGACATGTCGTACGTCTCATTGACACTCAGATGAAACGTGCAGCCAAAAGTATCTCCACTGCTTAACTACTCAAGTTTTAATTACAGACATTAGCACACGCCCACAGGCCATAACTTAGCTGCCAAATATAATAAAAAAAAAACAAAAAATTAAACGCAAAGACCACAGCAAACAATGTGTAAATGGACGTTGCAAAATACGCACAAGCACAGCTACGCAGGCACACACACACACTTGCAACCGCAACTTCTGCTAGCAGCATTTGGCTAAAACACAAACATGCAAACTAATGGTAAGCTATTGCCACAAAAAAGACTAGCTGAGAAGATCCTTTATTCGCACTGTTACACAGGTGTGAATAACGGTGTCTTATTTCTGTCTATCCTATGCGTCTATGAGTCTTGCTGTCTATCCGTCTCTGTGTCTGTCTCTCTGTAGAATTCCTTGTTGTAAACAACGTTTACACTTACATGAAATGAGCCAACAGACGACGTAGCTACAGAGTGTAAATAGGCTCAAGTGTTAATCTCTGGAGATTTCACACGGTGTTGCCAGGTTGTTTGTTAAATTATGATAATTATACGAACAACCAAGGAGAAGAACTCACTTCTTGGGTGTGAAAGTGCGTGTGTGTGTGTGTGTGTGTGTTTGTGTGTACATTGTTGTTGTATGCTGAGCACAAGTCAAACAATAATTTGTAGCATTCTATTTGCTGCTATTAATTAAAGCCACATCAGGTTTAGCTTCTTTGACTTTAGCTACTAAAATATTAATTGTGCTTCTCTTGTGCTTCTCAGTCGAAACTAGGAACCGAACTTCTAAGAATAGAAAAGAACAGTACAGTACAAGAAAGAAACTAGTAAAGGAAGTGTGAAAATGTTTTTCTTTTTTAAGTATTTCATAAATCAACACAAGCTCACACACATACACACACACGCACGCACACATTAGTAACTTACCTTAAGCCTTAAATTGGTCAAATAGGCCTAAACTAGCAAAAGTTTCTAGCCAGCTTATCTCGTCTTGAACAAGCACAACGGCACAAATTTCCCACTGAACCGCAAGATAAGGTTTTGCAAAAAGTTAAAGTTTTACAAATGTTTTAGGTTTGGTCTTTTTTCTTCATAAATGCTTCATTTTGAGCTTGAAGTTTCTTTGAGTTTTATTTAAAAATAGAATTAAGCTTACAAATAATAAGCTTATAAAAACAAAAAAGTATGTTTAATTAAATTTTAATACATATTAAAAATTTAAAAATAAAAAATAAATAACTGGCCATTTCAGCCCTTGAAAGGACTTTGACCTAGCTTCTTATGATCAATTGTGTTGTGCGTGTTATTAAGTTTGTACACAATTGACCGAGAAATGGACCTACAGGCTTAACGCCGACTCCGAACGGCGATGAACGAAATGTTCTTATTCTCAAGAAGCTTTACATGGCATTTTTATTGCTCTCTGAGGTTTGCCATTGTCTGCAGAGAGGTGGCGGCCGTACAGAAAAATTATTTTAATTCAAATAATTTTCTTTCGCTGCTGGGGTTCGAACCTGGGTCTCCAAAGTTCTTTGACATAGCGGCCACGCACTTTGACCAACTACGCCACGGACGCCACAAAAATTTACATATTAAAAAAAGTTTTCTTCTTAAAGCAGTATTCCAGACTCTAGGGGAAAATTTGAGAGTTTTTTAAAATTCAATAAAAAAAAAACAAAAATATTTTTAGTACTCCTTTTTGTATTATATGTTTATTAATGTTTCAATAAATCCTTCTCAAAATATTTGAAAAAAAAATTTTTTAAATTGAAAAAATTACAGGCTGGTAGAGTTTGGGGGTGGTAAAAAAAAGATACCTTCAACTTGACACGATGTCAAGTGAAAAAAAAATTCTAAAATAATAAGAATGTCACTTATATCCCGGACTAGGGAAAGAATTTGCTTCGCGAAATGGCGACTGTTGAAAAAGAAAAAAAATTTTGGCTTTTTTTCAAAGTTTTGAATTTTTTAAAAAAACATTAAAAAACAAAATTTGTACATACTTCTAGCCCTGATTATAGAGTGATATATAAAAAAGGCCCACACCAAATTTTAAGTTAATCGATCCATTAGAACTTGAGATATCATGTCAAACGTGTTGGAAAAAGTAGTTTCGAGAAAAACTCGTTAAAAATTTTGAGTTTCATCTGAGCTGGTTTACTTGCTGCCTCACTAAAAAAGCTTTAACCGCGTAAAAAATTCCTTTGGAGGATATATTCTGAAAGGTCTAATCTTCAAAAATATGCAAAAAACAAAAAAATTTTTTAAAAACTCTACACTAGAATACCACCTTAAATGAATCAGAAGTGAATCATAAGTAATACATTTTTTTATAGAGAATCAAAATTGATTCTTTTGTGCAATGCCATGTTTAACAATGAGTCATAAGTGATACAATTTTTGTACTAAAATGAGCTTTAGAATGAATAATAAATTATTTTCTTAAGGTTAAAAAATATATTTGGAATGAATCATAAATGATACTTTTTTGTTCGTAAGTTCGGAAGTTAATCAAGCATGATACATTATTTCAACACTTTTTTTTTAATTTTTTAGTAAGCAAGTTGGACTGATTTATTTTAAATATTTAGATGGAAGCTTAATCGAACTTGTATCACAGCGGAGAAGAGTTCAATCCATGCTTTTTTTCGTATTTTCATTTGAATTCGGTTATGAATAAAAAACCTTCTGAAGGTTTTAACTATTAAAGTTATTAAAGTAAAGTATAGTTTTCTATACGTTTGTGAACTTATTTTCTAGCAAATAAAGGTTAATTTTTAACAGGTTATTCAGAATGATTCAAAATTGATTTATTTACGAGTGATTAGATTTTTTTTTTTTATTTTTTATTTTGAATTTGTCGCTTAAAAGTGCTATAGAATATAAAATTCGTGAAAACTTTTCCCATAAATAAAAATGCGAAATTCAAAAAAAATTTAATTTAAGTCAAAAATGAATAATTTTTTTATCATAAATGAATTCGAAAACGAGAGTTTTGGTTCACTGGGTATACTTTTGCACTCAAAAAGACCCAATGAACCAAAACTACTATTTTCGATTTTCTTTATGAACCTTTTAGAAACTTTAATCTTTCGCACTTATAAATTAACCCTTTTTGTACCATTCGTCAGACAAAAATGCCTCTCAAAAATTAACCTTATTTTGTTCGGAAATGAGTTAAAAAGGAACAATAAATTGTACTTTTTTGTTCGGAAATGAGTTAAAAAAAAAATATTAAATTGTTCTTTTTTGTTCGGAGATGAGTTAAAAAAAGAACCATAGAAAAGTTATTTTTCGTTCATTAATAATTAAGATTATTTTGTTCGGAAATGAGTTAAAAAAGAACAATGGAAAAGTTATTTTTCGGCACTCGGAAATGAACCCTCTATGAATCAATCGCCGGACGAAAATGTCTCTCAGAAACAAACCTTTTTCTTCGGAAATGAACCTTTTTCTTCGCAAAGGAGTAAAACAATGAACCATAGAAAAGTTTTTTTCGACACTCGGAAATGAACTCGGAATATTGTATCAATATTTTCTACAATATTATAAAAATATCAAGAAAATTTTAAATTCTTCCTTTTTTAACTCATTTTAGAATACACAAAAATTAATATTTATGATTCATTTCTGAGCTGATTTATGAACACGAAATGGTTAATTTCTGCGAAATTGTTTCTATTGATATGACAAAAAGAAATATTATTTTTTAAACCCATTTAAAAAAAAAAGAAACAATTATTATTCATTTATAAACAAAAATAGTTCATTTACCAGGAATTTTTATCTATCAAAATTATAAATATATGATTCTTTTTCGACTCAAAATAATTTTTTTTTATGAATTTCGCAAAAGAAGTAGTTTTTATTTATGGGAAAAGTTTTCACGCATTTAATCTTCTATAGCAAGCACATTTAAGCGACAAAGTAAAAAATCAAAAATTAAAAAAAAAGTCTTAAAAAAACGTTCGCAGAACTCTCACCTTACGCAAAACCTTCGCTTATGGTTCAGTGTTTGTTATCTTCTGCTTATTTAATACTCCGACACTTGTGTGTGTACGACCACCGGTACAAGATATTTGTCAGAAAATATCAAGTTGTCACTCCATCCTACATCATTTCATTTCTTGGCCACTCTTGCAAGCTATATTACCCTTGCAAGAATAACTAAATGAGAACTATAAGAAACCTGCAACTGCAAGAAATAAACTGCAGGAACATAGTGCGATGCTGTTGCTGCTTGTCGGAATATGTGTGTACGTGTGCGATGCTGTTGCTGCTTGCTTGTATGGAATATGTGTGTACGTGTGTGGTATAAATAAAATTCAAATACGGGAAAAAAACAAGTTGTAAGGAAAACATTTGATTTATCCACGTAAATATTTAAATAAAATTTATACTGAGGCGTGGATACTGCTAATATGCGTTATTTCCCTTAGTGTAGAATATCCGAAGTTATGAAAGTTTTATTTTGATAACTTCAGCTGGTAATCAAAAAAAAGAATATAAGATTTTATATCTCCATCATAAAAAATGGTACCGAAGAAACTTTTCTCAATTCGGATTCTTGATCTTCCTTGATCTGGAAATTGATCTTCCTTTTGTAAAAATAAGCTTATATGTCAATTATGTTTCATTACAACAGCTTCAAATTACGACTGTAATCATGTCGACGCACAAAAGAATTGAGGACAGACAGGCGGATATGGCTTAATCGACTCAGCCGGAGATGTTGATTGAAAATGCTTTTCTATACCTAAGAGCCTTCTTATTGGCACTAGAAATGGAGTTACAAAGATTATATACCCCATAAACAGTAAACGTAAAAGAAACGTAAGTGCATAAAGTTATATTTTGTTCACTGGGTTAATTTTTCACTTTGCGTTATTAATCTTCTTCTTTCTACTTTTGTTCCTATTCTTTCTCCCTATTTCTTCATATTTATTTAATAAACACCGTATTACTTTTTCACAACTTTGCAGCGGAACTGGTACGTGCAGGTTGTAGCTATTAGATTGTTTACTTAACTAGGTCATTTGTTTTAACCCTCAGCTGACGATGTTTACAGACTAGACTTAGGAAGTTATTTTTTTCCTAATTGAAATATTTTTCAAAGAAAATAGAATTTTCTTATAATCATTATTTTTCTGACTTTACACGGCAAGTTTCGAAAAGGCACTTAAAGTACTTAAGAAGTTTTTGCGTGAAGAAAATTAATTTGAAGAAAGCAAAAGTGAAGAGTTTATATAGAAAATTGTATATTTACTATATTTATAAAAAAAACTCTTTTATTTTTACGGTAAGAACTTAAGTATTTATACTCTCAGAAAAAAATCCGCATTTGAAATCAACATTTTTGCATTTTGACATAAAAACTTTTGATTTTACCATAAAAATTTTGAAATTAAAGTAAAAACTTTTGTTTCAAAAAATAAAAATTTTGAAATAACTAATAAAAATGTTTTCTCAAAAACTGTAAAATGTTGATTCAAAATGTTAAAAATTGTTAAAATAAAACCTTAAATGAAAAAAAAAATACATTGAATTGAATGTAGCTCCGTTATGTTTCACAGATTTTTAATTTTATCGATTAATTCTTCAATGCATATAAAAATGAAATGTTAATACGTCAATCAAAAGTTAAAAATTTTAATATTATAAGCAAGCATTGGTTTTGTTGCATCTTTTTTTCTTCGATTCGTTCGTTCGTGAGTTTTCTAGAAAAACAGTTAGAGCAAAAGTAAAGTTGCTTGCTTAAACCTGAACGATTTTGTTTTTAGATATGTAACATTTTATTTCAAATGGCTAAACGATATTAAATCAACATTTAAAAATTTTAAAAAAAACATTTTTAGTATTTGATTACACAATAACCCATTTTGTTTTAACATTTTTTTCAAAACTTTTAAATATTGATTTAAAAGGGGAAATTTTTTAAAACAATAGCTTCAGCCATTTCAATACAAAAGAATAAACTTTTGAGCATGAAACAAAATGTAAAATTGGCAGATATACAAATAACAAAAAAAAAAATTTAATATATTATGTGATTTTGAAATAAATGTATGCATTCTCATACTCATGGCTGTAGGTTGAATCTCTCTGCCTTTCTTAAGCGAGAGCAAATGTAAAAAAAAAAAAATGAAAAGATTTACAAACAAATACTATCGCCAGGGTTGCCAGTTTTTTCTACTCTTTGATCGCCATTTGTCGATACCTAGACCGCCAAAAACCGCCAAAAATTTTTTTTGGAACTTTAACACAAAAAATAAATAAAAACATAATAAATATATAATGTTTTAAGTATATTTATTATATTTGTATATATGACTAGAAATTGCAGTTTAAACTATATATAGTTATAAACGATATAAAAAAAAAATAAAGTAAAGTAAAAACTAAGTATAGAAAATACCACATCTATAACAACGTCCAAAAAAATATTACGAGTTTTTATGAATTTGTAAGCAGGTCACTATATACTTCCAATTCTTCACTGTCTTCAAGTTCAGAGTTTTCTGGTTTTGGGTACATAATTTTATAGTTAAAACGTTTTAACATTCTTTTTTGTAGGCTCAAAACTTTCCCAGCATGTTTTAAAATTATTACTATAAATTGGTATCCTTAAGAGAGCCTCAAGTAGCGCAAATTGCATTTTATTTCGTTTCTTAGTTTTAATGTTGTTCATGATAGAAAAAACTCTTTCTACACATGCATTACTAGTTGGATCAAAAGCATTTTAATTACCACTTCAGCGAACTCTGAAATATTTGCTGCCTACTCCATCTTCATATTTATTATTTCATATTTTTTATTTAACCAAAAAGCAGCAATATTTTTCGGGACGTTGTTTTGAAAATAACTATTCCAATCAACAAAAGGGAGTTTATTCCATTGATTTTCATTCTCCCAATCCTTTCTGTAATTTCTTACTCCTTCCTGATTTTTTGGCATTTTATGTATTTATTTTGTAACGGCGCGCAAACTGAACAAATTGAAGCTGTGAAAAGATATTTTACGTTTTATGTTGTGGTAGCACTGTTGCTGGGCGAATTAAGAATTAGAGACGTGAAAAAATGTTTGCATTGTTAAGTGTTGCATAACGTAACGTAACGGATTTTGACTTTTTTTTTTTTTTTTTTTTTTTTTTGGATTCGCCCGGAAGTAGGAAATCTTCATAGATACGTATGACCCGCGCCATACGCATGCACGATTTACATTCTAAGAAGTTCCCGGATCAGCCGGACTGAATAGAATGCACCTACGTGCTAAAACCTACCACCTGTTGGCAAATAAAAGCCTCCACTAAGCACAATTGCTTGGCCTTTCAGCGGAAATTAAAATTAAATAAATATATTTGAAATTTGAAATTTGAGAAATTTTTGTGCTTATGTAAACATAATAAGCATCATCGAATAAAAGCACAATCTTCATAACACAAGGGAATACAAGACAACATCCAAAGTAGTTTATTAGACTATATATAACCGCATTTATAATTGTTGTCATTCGGCTTGGGGCCACTGTCCAACCCAAGATCCTACGTGGAAAAGAGATGCAACTCTCAAACACCAAACCAATACCAAACATAGCACAGATATACAAGTATATATTATGCAGGCACAATATATTTATATATTCGGGTCACTGAAATAGGGGAACACCGAGCTAAAGTTATTATTTGGACATGCATTTGGGCCAACGCAGGTAAAAACTTGTATGGAAAAGAGATACACTCTGACACACCAAGCCGAGGGATACGGTATACATGGTCCCATTTTAAACGAGCTATAGAACTAAAGATGTAAAATAATTTCATGAAAAAATTAAGCAACGAAACTAAATAAAACGAAAACTTAAAGTATTTATCAAATTCGGTAATGCTTATATGTTAAATCGTAAAATCTACACAATTATCGCGAGCTATATTTGTTATCGCAATGAATGCGTTAAGTATTCAAATGTAATATCATTTTACGTTTTAAGACATCCACCGAGTCAGAAAAATTTATCAAGTTCAAGTTGCCATTGAAATCACTACACATACATCGCAAAGGGTCGTGAAGGGCATAATTAGAAGTGCACTGACTCAACTTAAAAAGCTGGAAATGTCTGGCTCCGCTCCTAGGGATGTTGAAGTTTAATGAAGAAAGGAGGTAATGTGAGTCTATATCACCACTGAGTAATTTGTATAAAAAGGACACATTTAGCATAATTCTTCTGCTTCTTAAGGAAGGCAGGGAAATAATTTTAAGGCGGGTTTCATAAGGGGGTAGAATAATGTTGGGGTTCCAACGATAATGTAAAGCAAAAAGTAAGAATTGTTTTTGGACCGATTCTAATGCATCGATGTGGACATTGTATTGAGGGTTCCATATTACAGATGCATATTCAAGAATTGGTCTAACAAGAGAGGTATAAAGTATCTTAGTAGTGAAAGGATCGTTGAATTCTTTAGCCCATCTTTTAATGAAACCAAGGACACCTCTAGCCTTATTTACCACCAAATTAACTTGAAGATTGAAACGAAGTTTAGGATCCATAATTACACCTAAATCAAGAAAACTGTGTACAATTTCTAAGTTGGTATTATTTATAGTGTAATTTATACTATTAGCAATTCGACGTGAGAATGTCATTTGCTTACATTTTTTTAAGTTTAATTTTAAAAGGTTTAAATTACACCACTCCACCAGACTATTTAAATCGGATTGTAAGAGTTGTTGTTCTTCAGGCGATTTGTAGGTTAGAAAAAGTTTTACGTCATCGGCGTACATTAAGACGTTACAGTGTTTTATTACAGAAGGAAGGTCATTTATAAACAGTAAAAATAAAACCGGACCAAGATGACTTCCCTGAGGAACACCTGATGTGACCAAAATATTTTTTGACATAGAATTCTTATATAAAACTTTTTGCGAACGATTTGACAAGTACGATTTAATCCAGTGTAATAGTTTGACGGGAAACCCAATTAGATGAAGCTTTTTCAGAAGAAGATAATGATTAACACTATCGAAAGCTTTGCTAAAGTCTGTATAAATAACGTCAGTCTGTCGTCCTAAAGTAAAACCTTTAATGACACGCGTAGTAAACTCCAAGAGGTTAGTTATCGTAGATTTTCCCTTTAAGAAACCATGTTGGGAGGTGGAAATGGAGGAAGATACGACGTGGGTTATTTGATCAGTTATAATTTTCTCAAATAACTTAGGGATTGCGCTTAGTTTTGCGATACCTCGGTAATTGGAAACATCAATTTTTGAACCGGATTTATGAAGAGGTATTATATAAGATTTTCTCCATATATTGGGAAAATGACCGATGTGCAAGGATGAGTTAAAAATTTTTGATAGGGGAGAACACAAACTATTAGAACAATGCTTTAAAATGCAGCTCGGGATTTCGTCAGGACCAGTAGTAAAAGAAGATTTAACTTGTTAAAGGTAATGCATAACTATATTAGAATCTATTACGGGGGTTTCAAACGAGTTAACTGGTGGTAGGTAAGGATATTCAAGACTCATGCTCAATGGTATATCGGAGTAGGTTGTTTTAAAGAAGTTTGCAAACATGTTGGAAACATCGATGTCGCAAGATGCTTCATCATGATTAAATTTCATAAGAGGTAGGAAACTGGAAGTTTTTCGTTTTGAATTGACAAACGTGTAGAAAAGTTTCGGATTATCTTTGAATTGAGATTTTATATTGGCTATATATGCAGAGTAGCATTGTTTATTTAATAGTTGATATCTGTAACGACAAGAGGAATAGGAAGCGAAGTCTAAAATAGAGCCTGACTTTTTATATTTCTTAAATAAGCGATTTTTGGAATTTTTTAAAGACTTAAGCTCATTAGTTAACCAAGGAGGGCATAAAGGCTTGAAATTAATATTTTTTTTTGGCACAGATAATGAGAAGCATTTTTGCAAGGTATCATTGAGAAACTGCACTGAAGATTCGACATCATAAAAAGAGTACGAAGACCTATTATTTAAAATTGGGGACCAGTCAATCCGCGCGAGAAGAGCATTCAGTTTAACATAGTCTGTTTTTTTAAAGTTAAAAATTTTATTATTTCGCGTATCTGGAGCTAATTTATTTTCATTTCCGTTGGCAAGTAATATTGTTATTTCAAGAGTTGGATGATAATCGTCTTCCGGAAAAGAAACTGGGTTCGAACGACGGAGATTTACGGAAGTGCATCTGTCTACAAATACAAGGTCAAGAGATCTATTACTTTTATTAAGAATATTATTAACCTGCTGAAGACACAGATCAGACAACTTATCTAAGAAGTCATTTATCCAATCAGAGGCCGAGATAGGAGTAAGAAATGCGGAATCATCAGAAAAACGCCAAGACACGGAAGGTAAGTTGAAATCACCTAATACAATGATAGTGTCCATATTTTTAAGCATATTATGGACAGTTTCGATGGCATTAATATGGTTTAAGTAAATTGTTAAATCACTTTTAGGTGGAATGTAAGAGCAAGTAAGATAAATAGAATAATTATTTAGTTTAACTGTAACACAAATAAACTCCAGGTCGTTGGTGCCAGGAATTGTTAATTCCTCAGAAGCAAGCGAGTTATGGACATCTATCAGAACGCCACCACCGATCTTATCATAGCGATCTTTACGAAAAATTTGGAACTTATTGCACATTATTTCAGAATTTAAAACGTTGGAGCGAAGCCAAGTTTCAGTAAAAATTATAAAGTTATATTCAAAATCAAAACTATTAATGAAAATATCGGAAAGTTTAGAATTGAGACCTCTAACGTTTTGATACACAAGCTCTAACTTAGACTTGTGATTTTTTAATCGTTTTTTGTATGGTACTGAGGACTGTTCGAAGGACGAGGCAAGTGAACAACATTTGCAATACGCGGTTTGTTTTTGAATTCAAATTCATGAACAATTGTATTACGGGGCCAAAAGTTTACGTCCACAAGAGTTTTAAATAAATTTTCCGGAATAGTCAATCTAAAAGAAGTAGTCAGTCTCGCATTTAAGTATTTGAATTTTTGGATCGAAAGAGGGATACCACTATTTAACTTTGAATTAATAAAAAATTTAACATCATTTTCAGTTGTATCAGCGGCTAAGCGCGAGACAAAGATGGCTTTAGTTGGTGGAATTGCGATTAATGGCTTAGGCGAAATAGTAGCAGTAGTAATCGGAATCCGTTGAGCGTCAACAACTGAAGTTTCAAAAATAGGAGTGTTAACAATAGGAGGAGCAATTGAAACAGCTTGAGCATAAGAAAGAACAGGCTGGTTAACTGGTATAGATGGTGCTAATATTGGCAAGGAAACGGTCTCTGGTGCATTTGGAGCAGATGTGGAGGCAATCGTATCAGAACAAATGTCCATATCGTCCACAATGTCCTGTTCAACAGGTGGTGGCATTGGTGGTATCGAGTTAGTTTTCGGCTTATTGCGCAGGTTCATGCTTTTCTTTTTACGCTTGGGTGAAGGAATTGACTCTTCGATATATTTGCACTCATCGAAAAGTGTTTGATATTTTAAAAATTTAGCAGAAAGCAAAGAAAATTCCCTACTAATTTCGGTGAAACCCTGCTTTGTCTGCTTAAAAAGCTTGTAAAAGTTTATATCAGTCAGTCTGCACTTCTCACAAGACCAACGCAACCCTTTACCTTCTTCAATAAGGTCTGCAACTCGGCCCATTATGCCCACACATTTGGCGTGAACGATATTATCACATAGCCAACATGATAAATACCGCTCATTTTCACCTTTAGTGGAACAACCGGGCTTAGAACAAAGCATTTTAATTAATAAATACAAACAAAAAAAAAAAAGAGTAGCAAAAACAAATAAAGTAGTAAAAATATTAGTAGTTATTAATATATAAAAATAAAACCAAAAAAAGTACTAAAAATAAATAAAAGTAGTAATAATAGTAGTAGTAAGCAAAAGTGACAACTTGAACTGATGGCAACCCCTATCAATTTAGTGAAGTGCCCAGAAGTATGCAACTATTTTTCGATATATAAATAAAGTAAGTATAATAAATAAAAAGTATGCAGCTAGACAGAGCTAGGCAGATGTCTAAAACGAAATTACAATATAAACGAAAAAGAAAGGTATATAATAAACAAAATGTACTGAAACTTGTTCAGCCACTTCAACGAAATATTAATAAATAGATATTAATAAATAAACTTATTTTATAAGAAGCAAAATACAAAATATAAACTTATCGCTGTATCTTCAAAAAACCAACAAAAGCACAAAAATTTTTTGTTTAACTTTAAGAAAAACCAATGTTTTTAAATATAAACTTTGCACAATCTAAAAAACACAACGTAAGCGAAATTTAGCGCGTTGCCAACTGTCTTTTGACTTCTTTTTAAGAAATATCGTCGAAATATCGCCAAAAAAAAAATTTTGAAACCGCCACTTTTTCGTCATCACGCCAAACGAAATTCCTCTCGCCAAAGTGGTTGTTTAAACCGCCAGTTTGGCGAGATATCGCCATATCTGGCAACACTGACTATCGCTGCTCTCCTCCTCTCTTTCTCTCTTGCATGCAAAATTATAAGCACAAGTAGAATGCTAGATTGAATCAGACACTTTAACAGAGCTAGGTAACACTGATTGATGTTGTTGCTTTTTCTTAATTTTTCTCTCTGCGATAGCCTCATGAGTCATGACAAAAATAGTCAAAATATTCATACCGTTCCGATGCTGCGGAGAGACCCGCTGCAAGAAGCACAATTCATCAATCATTCAACATTGTTGCATAGAATTATTACTTGAAGTGTATATGAGGCACTAAGAATATGATAAAACAAAAATTATACTGTTAGGAAGAATGTAATTTTGCAACAATAAAAACTGAATTGCATCATATTGTCTCTCAGTGTCTCTAAATGCAAAAGCAAAAAAAAAAAAATTAAATTAAAATTAAAATAAGGACAAGTATTAGAACAAGGATTATAATAAGGATTAGAAAAAGGATAAGAACAAAGATTTCGACAAAGATTAGGACCAGAAATAATATAAGGAGTAGGACAAAGATTAGAGTATAGAATTGGACAAGTATTAGGACAAGAGTTCTGCCAAGAATTGGGAAGATGACTTCGACAAGGACAAGGAGGATTGAGACATACCTAAAACAATATTTGGGGCAAGATTGGTTAAAGCATAATGACAAGAAATAGAACAAAGATAAGTACAATAAGTACAAAGATTTAGAAAGGAAGTGGGACAAGTATTAGAAAAGGATTTGAACAAGAATAAGGTCAGAGCTTTGGACATGGAGTAAAACAAGAATTTGGACCGGAAGTAGGTCAATTATTAGAACACATATAAGAATAAGAATATGAATAAAGACAAGTTTGAGAACGAATGCAAGGATAGGGACAAGAATACACTGTCGCGTCAAAAACTACTGATGCGTCCACGATAAAGCCATCTTATTTTCAACTTTGCCAAGCGTTTTTCAATAAAAAAAAAACAAGAGAAAAATCGATATTGGTATGGTCGAATTTCGACCACAGGCGATGCTAGTTTAAATAAAAATTTTAACAAAATTAACGACTAAAAATTGTTGATTGCTTAATAACTTGAATTGAGAGGGGTAAAGGAATAACACTTGATTCAGATTCACATTCTCATATTGAAACAATAGCTGCATTCCCGTGGTCGTTGATCTAGAGCGCGGCTCTATTTTATTCACAAAGCAAAAACAACATTTAGAACCAGCTCTTTTCCTGGCTCTATTTCTGATCTGAAAATGCTGCCAAGTTTAATGTATTTTTTGTTAAAAACGAACATAGTTGGCAAATCTAAAGTATGCTGTTTTGTATTGATTTCTATTGTTATCAAACAGCTGTTTCAAGACAGTGGTGCCAAATTGTTATAAAGTTAAACTAAAGTTGTTCCACTGAGATTTGATCTGATCCAATCCCACGGGAATGCAGCTAATGGTGTATTGACACCAAACAAAGAACACCTTAAACTTTTTCATTATATTTCGCTCTTATTTATCTCCCCATTTCGAACCTAAGCAGATTTGACTGAATTGACTGTAACACCTGAAATCTTTAGGTTAAAGGAATGAAAAAATGTCCAGTTGTTATAATTGTTGTTTTAATTCTAAATTCAAATACTCGTAAATGAAATTAAAATATCTTTGTTTTTTTTTTTTTTTGTATTAAAAAAGTTGCTATAAATATTTTATATTTTAATTGTAATTTTTTTTTATTTTTTTATTATATATATGGATATGCACTGGATATGTGGCGTCCGTGGCGTAGTTGGTTAAAGTGCGTGGCCGCTATGTCAACGAACTTTAGAGACCCAGGTTCGAACCTCAGCAGCGACAGAAAATTCTTTGAATTAAAATAATTTTTCTGTACGGCCGCCACCTCTCTGCAGACAATGGCAAACCTCAGAGAGTAATCAAAATGCCATGTAAAGCTTCTTGAGAACGAGAACATTCCGTTCATCGCCGTTCGGAGTCGGCGTTAAGCATGTAGGTCCGGTTCTCGGTCAATTGTGTACAAACTTAATAACACGCACAATACAATTGATCATAAGAAGCTAGGTCAAAGTCCTTTCAAGGACTGAAATGGCCAGTTATTTATTTTTTTTTTATGGATAAGCACTTTTGTTGTATTCCTATCCTTATTGACTTTTAAAAAAAACTCGAATTATCACGGGATTCCGTGTTTCGAATTTTTAATACAATAACTCTAAAATTTTTCAAAACCTTTCGTATCAGCTGCCCCACCTCATCCCAATGTCGGTACGCCCATGCATTTAATACGTTTTTTTATGATAATAAATCAAATAAGAGCAAAATATTCCTCTAGACTAGGGGTGGGCACAATTCTTGCCCGTGCTGCGACTGCGGGCAAGCAGCGGGCAAGCAGCGTGCGAAATCAATTGCATGATGAATTTGGAGGTGAATCGGATTGCGGAACGGAAAATCCTCTCTGTAATCCTCTCACAATATGCAATCACAAGAGCGCACTTGAGATTGCGTTAGTACAGAAAAATATGTATTGATCTCATGTACTGAACGATCAAAGCTTCAGTGTTCAAGCGAACGTCAAGCAGCAACATCTGCGCTGGCCTGTTGCTTGAATACATGATACAATTATACAAGGTAGGAGTGACAGTTTTTTCGTCTTGCGCTAACTGTCAAAAATAGTATAAATTAGAGAACGAAAAAAGAAGAAAAGAAAATAGAAAACAAAATATACAGGCAAATGACAGTCGGTGCAAGGTATTGGTGAGAAAAAAGCGAGTTGTCACTCCTACCTTGTATAATTGTATCATGGCTTGAATAGATGACGAAAAATTGTACACTATACAAAATTTCATGCATGCAAATTTATAGATGCTTCTACATCAAACAGTACCATTTTTTATTGCAGTAGTTTTTTGTTCATAAATTTTTTTTTCAAATAAATATAAATGTTTTTTTAAATCATCTACCCTGAAGTCCGATTTATTTTTTGTTAAAATCATTCAAGATCTATAACAATTTCTTTCCCAACAAACATTGTGGCGAGTGGTGATTCGTTAACGAATCACTTATGAATCGCTGTTTGAATTGTTTTCGAATAGTTTCGTTCCTACTGCATCAGAGATTGGCTTGATGTTTAAAGAAAGCACCGATTGAAATCATGACTTTGCTAAATTCCATTGAGGACGCTTTTAGCATCGATTTGCTATCGAATCGCCTTTCAACATTTTTGTGGGTCGTGCGCGAATCAAGTCTTTAAATTTTAGCGATTCGTTAGCAAATGGCTTCTCTTATTTTTAGCAATTCATTTACTAATCACTACTTTTATTTTTAGCGATTCGTTACCGATTGACTTAAGCTTTATTTTACGATTTGTGAACGAATTATTTTGTCCCCAATTATTTCCGATATTTAATATATCTTTCTTATTTAAAAATTTGTGATTCTTACCTCTTATAATAATGCGCAAACTTTAAACCGCCTCTCTTTTTACCCCTTTTTTAAACAACACATTCGAATGAAACTTATATCATTTGAAAGCTCTGGTTCATACCAAAATTTTTATTCAAAATATCTGTCATTAAGATAAGATAAAATAAGATTCGTTATCGAATTGCTTTTTTTAGTTTTGGAGACTCGTTAACGAATTGCTTTTTATATTTTTGGGGACTCGTTAACGAATTCCTTTTTTCGGATTTGACGATTCGTTAACGAAGGAGGAATTTCTCCCGCTCGCGATATTATAAGTGAATCGCTTCTAATAATTGCTAATGAATAAAATGTACGAGACTGCGATTCGTTAGCGATAACATTAGTGAATCAATTTGTTTGTTGGGTTGTTTCAAAAAATCAAATCTAACATTCTATGAAATTTGTTGTTATTTTTTTATTTTCATTTATGATTTTTCCATGAGCCCATCGCCGTCCCATAATAAAATTTTGTGCACTTTTAGCCGAGATATACAAACCAAAAAATTTAAAATTTAAGGTTTTCAGCTTTTTACATGTCCGTTTGCTTCTGTATCTGTATTTCACTTTAACCATCTATCACTGTGTTTAATTTTTATAATCCGTCCACTACACATTTATTTCATTTCGCAGTATAAATAAGAGCAAAGAAAAAAATTTCAAATATCTATAAAATTTCCGCAAAAACCACTTTAGCACTACTTTGTTTTCAGTGTGCTTTATAAATAGAAACCGTAAGAGCGAGAGCATGCTGTTAAAAGCAATTTTATGACACAAGAAGTTATCGAGATATGATTGAATTCAACGTGATTGAATTCAATTAAATTCAAAATGTTAAATAGTAAAATTATAAAACGCCCTTTTTTTTTATAAATGGCATGCAACATTGATTATGAACTGCTCTGAGCGCAATGAGCACAAGTATCATATCACTATCTATATTACGCTCTTCTTACGCTCTATCTCATTATATTTTCGCATGTCCCTCGTTTCCTTTACCTTCGAATTTATGAAGCAATGCTGTCGCCCGTGCAGCAAGCAGCGGGCAATCAAAATGCCCGTACGGGCAAAATGCCCATACGGGCAACTTTGCCCACCCCTACTCTAGACCAGTGGTTCAAACGCACTGTTCAAACAACAACAAAGAGAGCTTTCCGAGTGCACAGCTTTACACTGAAACAATAAGTTGTTAAAAGCTCTTACAACATTTGGTGCAAGGAAGTCTTGTCGAGTGTTGGATTTTCAATATAATAATTAATTTTTTTATTTTTGCGTTAATTTTTCGCTATATTAACATATTAAACATCAAACAAAAATGTATTAATGCTTTTCCTAAAACATTGCAATATATTTACGTATATTCATAAATAAAACAGCGAGCGACTCCCACACCACATGAACGCTCAAAGCATACTGACTTGAAATTCAAGTCACAGCAGAAAAAACAAACTTTTACGCAGTGTACAAACACAGCGAGCCGATTGCTACTTCGTGTGCAAAAGCTCAACAACACACGATCACGGTTGCCACTTTGGTCATTTGTGTACAAATTTTGTCATTTTTATTTCACTTTGTCGCTTGGTCATTTTTTTCTACATCTGGTCACTTTTTATGAAGAAGTGAAATTTATAAAGAAATGAAAAATGAATTTGATGTTCTGAAAAATTAAATGCATGAACTCAGTGCCATAGATAGCTTTTTGCAATGGGAGGGGATGAAATTTATTTTCGTGACAAATATACATAAAAAAAAATTTGTAAAAATCGAAAAAAAGTTCAACTTTTATTTTTATATTTTTTGTTAATGTTTTTAAAGCGAAAAATCCTTGGCTTGGATTGAAAAAAGCTGGCTTGGATTGTTTGCTTATTTAAGGATTTCTTCAGCCGATATAACTATTTCTCGATGAATCGCCCGTGCGTCGAACTTTATTCTGACAAGTGCTTGCAATGGTTGAGACCCTTGTCCACCACCTTTAGCAAACTATACACAAGAAATGCAAATATGCAAGCAATAAAGCCAGAAATATGCAACCAACCATTTGTATTGTATGGAAATATTAAATAGCGAGTCTTTAAATTTTGCCAGAAGATGAAATTTATAATTTTACGGCGTAGCCCACACAATAAATTTCTTCTACCATCTTCACTTTAGACTATTTTGTGAACCATTGCAAAACATTCTATAGAAAGGAGGATATATCCCCTAAATACCCCCTATCTACGCCACTGCATAAACTGCACCTGTAAAATTAAAAAAATATACCAAATTATAAATTTGCGTGCATTTACTACACTTTCAAATCTATAATGTTTTGGTCACTTTTTACTGCATTTGGTCACTTTTAATTTTCAATTTTGGTCACATATTTTATTTTCAAGTGGCAACCGTAAACACGATGCCCGCGGGCTTTGGAAACCATGTAGTGAGCACCAGTGCTCTAGACGCTGATCTTTTTTTTTTTTTAAAAAAATTACTTGGACAATTTTTTCTTGGTGAGTTACGAATCATTACTTAATAAAGTGAACATTATGAGTTGACAAACTCTCTTTTTAAGACTGAATTGCCTTACTTCTGAAATATGAGTCGGGTATAAATTTTCTCAAATTGAAACTCACACATTACAAACACTCTTCAATGTGCTAAAGTCAGCACATTTTTAGTATTTTGTTATGAACAGCCCTTATCGTAGCACATTTTCAAAACCAAGCTACTCCGACCTTATTTCAAAAGTTAATTCGTAATTTATGCTTAGTTTATAATTTATACATCATACAAGTAAACTTAATAACAATAAATGAACTCTTTCTATTAACACTGCCCTCATCAACATGGGCATGTTCCCCGCCCATTTCTTAATAATCCGATTATCCACTCAATATCCAGGTTTATAACATTGAGAATAAGTAGTGAATTTTTATTGAAGTAGCACTGAGTTTGCACAAAAGATATCATCAAAGAGGATGAATGGTGATGATGATGATGATGTGAATGTTGATGCTGCTGAATGCCAGCACAAAGCTGAAGTGCTAATAAAGCAGCGTTGAATATATACTCGTATGAAATCAGCAGGCGGCTCAAGGCTTGAACATGTAATCCACAAAAGCACATCCAGCAGTGAAAGCTGAGAAGGAAGCATTAAGCAAGCAAATCCAACATGGAAATGGAGCTTGGCTAATGCAATTGAGCTTAAATCATGAAATAGTTAAGAAGTATTGAAAACAATTTGTTAAGCAGTCATAGTTTTCAGGGTTGGTTTAAGAACAAAAAAAAAAAAAAGCAAAAGTATACAAAAGCTCAGAACTCGGTTCATCAAATATAGATTGGAAAATATACACAAAATAGCTGATGCCAGTTTAAATAGAGGTTCTTTTATTTTCCAAAGAATTTTTTTATTGCTCAAATTAGGTTGGTTTCGGCTGCAGCGGTCATTTAGAGGTTCAAAGTTAAGTAACCGCGTGTGCTTGAACTCCGCTCATCAGCATGGCCAGCCAATAGTAAAAACATCATCATCATCATCATTTCCATGCAAATAGGTCTTCAGTCAAACTGACGCCTTTCCCTAAACCATTCTCCAACCCCGACCACGAGCACTATTTACAAAAGCCTGGCTATTTAACATTTTCCCGTTAACCATGGCAATCGGTAATTGAAAAAAATATAGCCATAGAAAGCAAAAAGTTACAAAAATAAAATTAAATCGAAATCAATTGAAATTCCTCGATTCATTCAAACATGCATAAAGAAGTTTTTCTTTTCGGTACTTATTTGGCTTTTTGATTTAGCTACGCTAGCTACCCAGTGAGCCAAAAAAAAATTTTAGCCCAGAAGCGAATTGGAAATGATTTTTTACTTAAGATAAAAAAACTTCCCAAAACTAACTTTATTTGTTCACAAACGTATTGTAGAAGAGAGTTTTTCGAAACTTGTTTTTTTAAAATTTATTTCTTAAAACTGTTTAGTAACTAAAGAATAAATTGATCGTATATTATAAAATTTAACTTACTTTAATTATAAAAATAAAATATAAAAAAAAATGTTGCTGTGAATTGAACTCATGTCCTCTGTGACACAAGTCCGCTTGGTCCATCCTTCGTCTATGTCACTTGCAGAAATCGATCAACGTAAGTCTTGTTAATCAATATATAAGATAGTTTTCGTCAAATTTTTTCATAATTCATATAGAATTAAATCTTTAACGAGCAAAAAATATGATTCACTTATGATTAATTTTCAAACTCATTTTTAAACTAAAAAAGGTACCTATCATTTATGAATCACTAAAAATCCTTTAAAAATTATACTAAAAAAAGTAAAACATTATTTTCGCATTAAGAATGGGACATTTGCATTATAATTTACAAACAAAATATTATCATAAACGATTCATTTGTGAACAAAAATAAAGTTGGAATGCAAAGCACTTATTTACATATAATTTTATAATATTTTGTTTGTAAATTATTTCGCAAATGTCTCATTCTTAATATATATATATATATATATATATATATATATATGGACGAAGATCATGGATATATATATATATATACCCTACGAAGAAAAGAACCGGTTCTAAACCTATCACGTGATAGGTCCCCAAAGGAGAGTCATCAGCCCCAATTCTGCCACCAACATATGAAACCGACCGGTCCCTTTTACACGACGTTGTCATTGACAGGAGTCAATTGCCACCTGCTGCGTCACATTGAACCTGTCTCGAGACCGGGCTCGAAAAACCAATTTGTGATCTATCCCTGCATTATGCATTATATTCATTTTTACAAGTGTTCGAACGATTTGTCATAACATGTATCTCATTTTGCTTCAGACACCTCCAAAACATATTCTTTGAATGCATCACCGAGTTCTTCTGGCGTCGAAAATCGTTGTCCACGCAGTTTGTCCTTAATGTGCGGAAACGAAGAGAAGATCATGTGTCGGATGACACATTCATTCGATGTTTTGAGTGCTTCAAACGTATTCTTTTGGTCTGATGTGTAGGAGCTCGCATTGTTTTAGGCAAACAAATGTTTGCGCACCATTTCGAATTGACCGTACTACACCAAGAAAAAAAAAACAATAATAAAATCACCTTAAAAATTTATAAACTTATACATATCTTTGTATAAAACAATAAATTACTTTGTTGAATAAGCATAAGTTTTTTATTTCTATAAGTTTTTTTTTTCACCCAATCCGACTTTGGTGATTTTACTATAGCTTTTTTTTTTCGGTGTAGGTGTCTCAAGTTGTACTGTAGTCACATGACCAGTTTCTTGGTTGAAACAGGACCATTTGATTTGCAGTGCTTTGAGGTCGAATAACTTTTATTGAATTCGGTTCATCTTGAAAGACCCACGCAGTCCACTACTAATTACTTTACTGTTCAGGGATGCCTCAATCTCATTGTATGATACTCGTACATGACGATCAAACGCGCACAGCATCAATGTTTTCTTGTACAACAGATTTTGGACACCCTCCACGAAATTCGTTCTGGAGCAAAGTACGGCCCCACTTGAGTTCGGTAAACCAGCGACAAACAAAGGTTTTTGATGGTGATTCATCTTCAAAATTCAAATTGAGATCATCGATATTCTCTTGCTGAGATAATTCAGGTTGGAAATTGTAAAAAATAATCGCACGATAATGTTCACGTGTTTATTCCATTTTTTGCTGAAAATACTGTAAACAATACAATACAATACAATACAATACAATACAATACAAAACAATACAATACAATGCAATAGAATACAATACAATACAATGCAATAAAATACAATACAATACAATAAATACAATACAATACAAAACAATACAATACAATACAATACAACACAATGCAATACAATACAATACAATACAATACAATACAATAAATACAATACAATACAATACAATACAATACAATGCCATGCAATATAATGTAATACAATACAATACAATAGGGGTATTCACAATGTGGTGTATTTGTGGTAAATATGTTAAAAATGTTCAACACTTAGAATAAGATCGTGAACATACCTTTTGTTAATTTGTTAATTATTCTTCTTCTGGTCCACTTCTTATTGGGTTTCTCTGTTTTTTATTTTATTATTTTTCATGTTCAGTTCATCCTATAATATTGTTAAAATAAGTCAATGTAGAAAATAAACTTATTTTCATCAATAACTTTACTTACAGCTCGCACTAAATTTTCCATTTTATGTTTTTGAAAAGCAATTATCACAAATACATCATAAATACAACGATTTACAGTGTTGCATATGCGGTAAGTGTGGAATTTTTTAGTTGCTTACATTTTGTTTGTGTAATTAACCACAGAAACCATATTTACCATAGATATGGAATACAGGAATAAATACATCACATTGTGAATACCTCTAATACAATACAATACAATACAGTACAACGAGTAGTACAATTAGAGAGAAAAAATTATTTTCTTAAATTTTGTGACCGTTTTTGATATTTTAGGCAAAAAAAAGTACAAAGAAAGGATTTTTAAGAATTTTAGTCAAGTAGGCGTGGCACCTTCCATACAACTGTAAAGCTATGAACCAGCTAGAACCAGTAAAGCTATGAGAACAAAGATTCAGCAATAATCAGCTATGTAATTTGAAGGATAGGTGCCAAATTTGGGCATGATTATATAAGTGGGTGTGGTATATCTGATACAATTGGAATACACACTCTCTATCAACAAAACTACAGTTTGACATTTATAGAAGTCAAACACTTAATTTTTGCATGAAGAAAAATACAGGGTGTTTCAGGAAGTTCTGGCCAAATTTTTCCAGCGTATTCCTTGGCTCATTTCTTGAAGAAAAGGCCACTAGGACCATGTCCGAAAATGCACGGGTGCGAAATGGCAGCGGGTTCAAAATTTTCGGATTGGTGGTCGGAGGGTAATAGGGTAAAATTGCTAACTTCTGAGCCAGTGGTCGGATTTGTTTGTTTTTGGGCTTGTTGGAAAGGTCTTTAAAAAACCTTTCCGTATAAAATAAAACAATAATTAAAAAAAGATGAAATAGCCGAGATACAGAGCTTTCCGAAAAAAAAATTTTTTAAAAAAAATTAACATAACCTCAATTTGCTCAGCCAGATGGCAGGTAACTTATGTTTTTTTTAGAAGATAGTAATACCTTCTACCTTTCTAAAAATATCAAAAAGAAGCTCGAAGGTTTTACCGTTCCAAAGTTATGACCATTTGACTGAACTGAAAAAATTTTTTTGGAAGCAAAATAACCCCACAATAAGCCCGTAATGCGCTGGAGCACCATCTTGTTGGTAGAAAAAATGATTTCGTTCCGGTTATGTTAATTTTTTTTTCAATTTTTTTTTCGGAAAGCTCTGTATATCGGCTATTTCATCTTTTTTTAATTATTGTTTTATTTTATACGGAAAGGTTTTTTAAAGACCTTTCCAACAAGCCCAAAAACAAACAAATCCGACCACTGGCTCAGAAGTTAGCAATTTACCCTATTACCCTCCGACCACCAATCCGAAAATTTTGAACCCGCTGCCATTTCGCACCCGTGCATTTTCGGACATGGTCCTAGTGGACTTTTCTTCAAGAAATGAGCCAAGGCATACGCTGGAAAAATTTGGCCAGAACTTCCTGAAACACCCTGTATATTTTATGAATTATGCATGAGGCATCATGAGGTATGCAAATGAAACACCCTGTATCTGCTAAATCTCAACACCAAAATCAAAAATTAATTATGTTACAAGCTATCTATTGATGTAAATACCTATTTATATTTAAAATATGACCTGATTTGGAAGACTTTTAAGTTCTTACACCATAAATAATATTTACAACTTTAACATTTTTTTTTTAGGTTTGAACCAAGGATTTCAAGTGGTATACGTATTCAGTCAAGTCTACCTTGGTTCGAAAATGGGGTAATAGATTATTTGGAAGGAAAGGGCAATCAAGTGAAACACGTGCAGGATGTTCTAAGTGTGGTGAAAAGCCAAAGAAATATGTGAGATTGAATCAGAGACAAGTGTTATGCCTTTACCTCAGTCAAATCAAGTTTTAAGGCAATCTCATCCACAAACTTCTCTACCATCAACTACAATTTGAAGTCGTAAATATAGATGAATTTTTCATTTTAGTTGATTGGGAATGATGATAGAAAATTTATAAAAGTTTTAAGGCGAAGGACCATGGCCTGGTCGGGAATCGAACCCGGGACCTCTGGTGTAGCAGTCGAGCACGCTACCTACTCGTCTATCGAGGCCGTTACCGAATGGAAGAAAACACATCAATTTAAGAAAATCATCAAAAATTTTGCGCACTTTTGCGCACTATCTGATAGTCACGGCTTGAAAACAGAAATATTGAAGTTGAAGATAATGCAAAAATCCCCATACATCCCTATACAGTATAGAGTAGATTTTTCGAATTCGAAAAATGTTTTTCAAATTTCACGATTTTCTAAAAAACAACCCATTATATGAAAAAAACTTAAAGATACGAAATTATATGTAATACCACGCGAAAGTACATATTTTCATTATAATACGTAACTTTTCTCAATTTGTGCGGAGTATAGAAACTATTTCAAAAAACTCTTTTGTTCTAACCATTTTTCATAACAGCTATATTCAGAAATATCAAGTTTTTATCCATTTTTCAACCCTGATATTTTTTTAGTAAGAAGATTTAGGAAAAAAAAAAAATATTATTCTCGAGGTCAGCGTAATTTTTTTAACATATCTTCACATAAAAAAATTCAAATTCCATTTTGACTTTTTTCCCTCTAGCAGGCCGTTTCGTTCCACTGTGCGGCGTGAGTACATATAAGCAAAAAACTTTTAAACTTTTCAATGGCAACGTCAGTTTGACTGGATAGACATTAGCGTTATCAGATTCCGAAATATAAGTAGCAGCCCACATATGAACATTAAGGCTGAATTTTTACTACTACTTGACCTACTCGGATATGTTCAAAATCGTATCTCTTTCGATTCAAAAATTAATCGTTTTCAAATATCGTAAAGGAACTTCAAGTTTTTTTTTGTAAATTCCTATGATTTTTTTTCTAATTCCTATTGTTCGTTTCACTCAAAGAACTTCTATGTTTAAAAACAAAAATTTCAAAAATAAAAAAATTACGGATCCGAAAACGTTCGCAAAACTTTCATACTGCGCCCAGCCAGCATTTGTGGTTTAGTGTGTTTATATTCCCTCCACTCTTTCTCTAATTTTGTTGCTTATTTTTACAGCTACTTAAGTCGCAGTATAAGCGCAAAAAGCGTAGAAATAAAAATACCAAAAAAAAAAAAAAAGAAACAGAAATGAGCTATGAAAAAGATTTCAATGCATTTTATAGCTGCTTAAATTTTTAATCAATACATTTTCAATCACATGTAAAAGCGGTAAACAATTTTCCACTTTGGCCAAATTTCGGTGGGATTTTCTCTTTGTTTGCTCCCAAATTGTTTACAATTTCAATTTATTTAGTTATTTTTTGTTTTTTTTTTGTTTGTTTTCGATTTTGATTTTGGTTTTATTTGGTTTGGCTTGGTCGCAACTCCCTAAAGTGCTGAGCTAAGTAATGGCGGTTGGCTTTGTCATTGTTATCCATTTGCCTCTGGGCTGAAAATTAGCCATTCTGCTAGAAATCTTCGAAATATTGCCATTGTTCAGATGTGTTCTTGATTTTTTTGTTTTTTTTTTTTCCTTTTGACTATGGTAGGGAATCGAATCTATTTGAAAGCTTCTTAAAACGTGCCCTTTTGTATTTTGTTTTTTGTTTTTTATTATATATTGATGGTACTGGGACTTGATGTGAGTGATTTATATTTTGTTTGTGTACCGTGTCTAGCTTTTTCTTTTCTTTGAAAAGGCTTCTTTTTCTTTTTCATCGTTTGTTTGAAGGACCTACACACATAATTTGCACATGAGAAGGTGCATCACTTGACAAAAATTTTCATCATAAGTGGTCTTCAAAAGACACATTCCATGTGGGTAGCAGACAGAAACCACAAGTTATTATCTCGCACTTGAGGTAAGTGTGGGATATTGAAGTTCTTTAGTATAGAGAATTATGTATGAGTTCAGTGTTTGAGGTTTTCAGGTTTTAAGTTTGAACTCGACTAGTTACTTCGACGCACTTTTACTTCATTGAAGTATAGTGGTTGATAACTGGAGAGTGATATTCATTTTGCCAAATATTGTTACTTCTCTTAAGTATTAGCATGTTCAAAACAACTTCATTTAACGTGTTATTCGAAAAAAGCTTTTTTTTTAACATCATCGTTCATACTGCCTTAGCTAGTTTCAAAATGTCAGTTTATTTGTTTATATTTTGAAAGAAATAAAAAATTGTTTATTCAAAAATATAAAAAAAATTAAAAAAATAACGAAAAATTCAAATAAATTCAAAAATTTGTCAAAAAATTAAGAAAAATTTGTCAAAGAATTTATTTGTTTATAGCATGTTCAAACCGAGCAGTTAATTATGTTAAATCGAGTTAATGAAGTTAAATCGAAAAACGAGTTCTGAAATGAAGTTCTAATGAAGTTAAATGCGTACAATTGTTGTTGGAAATTTAACGTGTTAAATGATTTAACACGTTTCGAAACTCGTTAAATCACTGGTTTGTGTTCTTGCTAACGTCAGAAAAGCTTTTTTTGCTTTTTAAACGCAGCCAAATCTGACAAGAGCTTTTTATTTTGATGTTTTGAATGTAAACAAATAAATTCTTTGACAAATTTTTCTTAATTCTTTGACAAATTTTTGAATGTATTTGAATTTTTTGTTATTTTTTTATTTTTTTTTTTTATTTGTTTATATTTTTGAATAAACAATTTTTTATTTCTTTCAAAATATAAACAAATAAACTGACATTTTGAAACAAGTTAAGGCAGTATGAACGATGATGTTAAAAAAAAAGCTTTTTTCGAATAACACGTTAAATGAAGTCGGTTTGAACATGCTATTATATTCAAAACATCAAAATAAAAAGCTCTTGGGAGATTTGGCTGCGTTTAAAAAGCAAAAAGAGCTTTTCTGACGTTAGCAAGAACACAAACCAGTGATTTAACGAGTTTCGAAACGTGTTAAATCATTTAACACGTTAAATTTCCAACAACAATTGTACGCATTTAACTTCATCAAAACTTCATTTCAGAACTTGTTTTTCAATTTAACTTCATTAACGCGATTTAACATAATTAACTGCTCGGTTTGAACATGCTATATTTTAAGTAATTTTTCTTAAAGAGCGTATAACAGCACACGAGGGGAAAGAATGGTTAGCAGACAATACCAAATTGAATTATCAGAAGCTGCCGATGGAACGGACAGTTTATTATATTGCCCTGCCGATATAGACGATTCGTTGTAAGTTTAAAAAAAAAAACCTTTAAATATGTGTAAAGCGCTTTTGAAACTTTAAACGCGATTTTCTGAAAACTAAAACTGTTTATAAAATCGGTAGGCAAGATTTAAATATGTCATTAGAAGCTTTCAAGCTTTAAAACATTTTGGTCACGAGCTTTTTATCAGAAGTTGATTTCCCTGAAAAAGTACTTATTGAAAAAAAGCTCAAAACACAAAATATTCTTACTGAAGCATTCAAACTGATAATATTTTATTAAAAGCTTCGAAATTCTAAAGCTTTTCAATTAAACGATTTCATTTTAATTTTAAAGGTTTTACTGACAAACAAAAAAATTTTACTATTTTAATAAAAGCTCATGAGCAGAAAGAGCTTACATAACTTTCTTTAAGCACATAGCTATTTTTAGCTATTTATAGCTATCAGCTGGAAACGTCTGAGCTGATCAGTATCAAATTTTTAAACATCTTCTTAGATATATTTTTCTTTTAGGAACCCACCATTTTGTTAAAAAATTAACATTTTACTTATTCCTTCGACTGAATACTAGATTATACCTTATGTTAACAAAATTTTTGTGGTTTTTCATTTCAGATGACCACGTCCAGAGATATCGTAATCAGCTCAAGACGTCTTTTTTAGGGGAGCTCCTATAGATCAGCTACAATAGCTTTAAAATAATTATTTTTACAAATAAAAAATTAGAAAGTAATGTTTAAAGTTAAAACAATATCTATAAAGTAGAGCCCTGCATGAGTATGCTTTTTGCCTACTCAAATACAATCGCTTGCTGTCGGATAAAAAGCTTACTCTGACCTTTTTTTCCAAAGCTCTCGTATGTAAACATACTCTCACTCTAGTTTATGAGAAAGTATGAAACGACGAGAGTAGCAATACACTGCTGAACTTATAACAGCAAGACCAGCTTCTTGCAATAAAAAGTAACGCAAACACTAGGTACACTGAATAGTTTTGCGCATTATTTTGTTATGAGCAAGAATATTTTGTTTTGCGAGTGACTTTCAATGAGATGCAAGCAATATATATGTAGACATGCTTTTTTCATTGTTTTTCATTACTATTAGTAAAGCTTTTATTCTTTGACATTTGACAAGTAGAAACTACACCATTACTGAAAATGGAACGATACACGCTTCAACAACGCATTGAAATTATTAAAATTCACTAGAAAAATTGTGAAAATCTTGCGCTACGTGCCACACAAGAAACGAAACCATTGATCTTTTACGGGAAAAGTTTCCGGACCGTGTTATCTCTCGAAGAGGTGATCACAATTGGCCACCGAGATCTTGTGATTTAACACCTTGCGACTTCTTCCTTTGGGGCCACGTAAAAGATAAGGTCTACGCCAACTGCCCAGCATCGATTGAAGACTTCAAAGATGGAATTTGTGAGGCTATCGAGGACATAGGGCAGCCACTTTGCGATTTGGTTATAGAAAATTTCATGAAAAGGATATTGTCCTTTAGAATGTAAATCGTGCATGTGTATGGCGCGGGTCATACGTATCTATGAAGATTTCCTACTTCCGGGCGAATAAAAAAAAAATAAAAAAAAAATTGGAAAACCCTGTATTAAAGAAATACAACTTTTTGAACAGTTTTTTGAAGAATTAATTGTTTTTATTGTGGCGTCCGTGGCGTAGTTGGTTAAAGTGCGTGGCGTCTATGTCAAAGAACCTGGAGACCCAGGTTCGAACCTCAGCAGCGACAGGAAATTATTTGAATTTAAATAATTTTCTTGTACGGACGCCACCTCTCTGCAGACAATGGCAAACCACAGAGAGTAATCAAAATGCCATGTAAAGCTTCTTGAGAACGAGAATATTCCGTTCATCGCCGTTCGGAGTCGGCGTTAAACATGTAGGTCCGGTTATCGGTCAATTGTGTACAAACTTAATAACACGCACAACACAATTGATCATAAGAAGCTAGGTCAAAGTCCTTTCAAGGGCTGAAATGGCCAGTTATTTATTTTATTTTTTATTTAATTGTTTTTATTAGAGTTTGTGAGTCGTTTGAATGAATAATGAATGAATAATGAATAAAAAGTATAGTACTAAAAAAAAAAAAATTAAAAAATAAGTTCATGAGTAAAATTAAAAAAAAAAAAAAATACAAATAAGTCGCCTGTCCTACCTCCTTTGTTTAAACGCTAAGCATCAATGAACTACAGAACAGAAACAAAAATAACGCAAAGCTTTCAAAGTTCAGATCAGGGCTTGCAGTGTATGTGAGAGAACAGATAAGGTATAAGCAGTGAAGCTCGTGCGCAGATTTACTCTTCACTACTCGACCTGTTGTTTAACTTTTATTAAATTACAGTGTACTCCTTAGCAGTGAAGCAGAGTGTATTCGTTTTGCGATTATACTCATGCAGGGCTCTAGTATAAAGTCGTTACGTTAGTATAATTGTTACGTTAATAAATTCAAATGTCAACCTTTTCATAATTTTTTTCATATTACAATAGAAAAATTCTATTTTTATTACTGTTTGAAGCTCGAGATTCGTGCTGGAAGAAATTTTTGAAGTAAGCTTTGAGTAACATTTGTTACATTCACTCAATTGCTTGTTCTTCTTCTCTTTCGTCCTGGAAAAATGTGTAAATACTCGTAAACGCTTTCGAGTAACATCAAGTTACTTGAAGTGAGTACGGAAACAGACCTAGTGTGTCAATGAACAGCTCAAGTGTTCGAGTTTTTGAGAGAGGGGGAAAGTTCGCAAACACCTTATTACACTATGACATCAGCGCTTTCTTGTACAAATCATGAAGGCTCTCATGGAAAAACATCTTTACAGGGTCTATTAATTTATTATTAGTATTGTTGTTGTTATTATTGGTGGGATTCTCACTGCAACCTAAGGATCAATTGTGCCGTTTTATGAACATAGAACTTTTTTAGTCCAATCTTTAAAATAAACGTTAGTATATGACCTATTTCCTTCTCTTGAATTTAAATAGTTATCTCTAACACAGATATTTGTACAAGTACAAGGGCGTTTGTACAAGTACGTTTGTACAAGTGCGAGACACTGTGCTAGGATGTGCATCCCAGATTCTTCGTTTTCTAAACAATATCTGCACGTGTTATCACTTAGAATTCGCCGTTTTGTAAGGTGATAGTTCAACCCACAGTAACCTGTTTTAAGTCCTGTGATGATTCTTAGATCATTATTTGTTAGCTTCATGCATTTTTTGAATCTCTTTAGGTCGTATATCTCTAAGAGCATGATAGAATTACAAGGTAAGCTCATTTTAAGATGGCTGCTCAATTGAGAAATTTTGCAACAACAAAGCTGTAGGAGCTAAAAACATCAAACGACAAAAGCAACAACAACAATTAGAAAAACTAAAAATTACCAACTGGTTTTGACAACTAGCATACCCTGCTCTCCAATATGATCCTATCTTGTAATTGTATCATGTCTAAGAGTATCTTAGAGTGCTGTAACGTTAGTGGATTTCCCCAGTATTTTTCTCTTTGTTTTTCTGCCTCTTTTCTGAAAGAGAGATAATTCCTTTACCCAGCTCACAGAATAGTTCCGGATCAACAAGAGGAGTTGATGCTCCTCTCTATGGCAGTTCATCAGCAAATTCGTTCCCTTATATACCTTAGTGTTCCGGTATCCATAGGATCAAGACCCGGTTTTGCAGCCCAAGTGTATAAAGACGCAGTTAAGCGTATAAGTTTGGAAGACACTCCATCTCCAGTTTGAGGTTACCTGATAAGATTTCAGTGCTTTGATAGCTGCTTGATTGTCGGATAGCATAGCTATGTTTTAATTCCGTTATTTATATTTCAGGTTAAAGTACACACACTTGTCTATCGCGTATATATCCGCTTGAAATATGCTACTGTTCTTGTATTTGATTCCTGGCCCGTAGACTCTTGCTCTGATTCCTTGTTCTATTAGAGAGTCGTCAGTGTACCATGTAATCATGTATTGGTTTATCTTATAAGTCTCGGATAAACCATTTCCATTTCTTTTTACTACTTCGTTCAGTTTGGAATATTTTAATGAAACTGAATTTTGAATGCATGCTGTTCCGCAGTATTGTTATTTCAGGATATTTCCTCAATAGAGTATCAAACCTCTTTCGAGTTACGCAATCTCTTATCTGGATATCTTAGCGTAACACTCTTTGCCTGGAGTTATGGATGTTGTTGGACGGACATGTTCACATGGCTCCAGTGATGCACACGCAGGCCAATCTTTGTAGCTTATTGAGCGCTATTGATTAGTAATAAACAAAATTGTATGTAAGAATTAATGTAGTTGTCATGTTTAAACGTCAAAGCGAAACTTTGTTGTTATTCTACCATGACACAAACTTGATCACATTTTCCCAATTAGACTGTGCTCTACATGAAAATAGGAACCATTTGTGTAGGTACAAAAGAAAATTATTATTTCTTCTAAAAAATATTGAACACGTATAATTAAAAAAAAATCAGTTTGAAAAATTAAACACACCTGTGCAATATACATACATACATCTTATATGTTTGAGCTGTTGTAACGTATGTGACAATTAGAGTAGTTTTGCCAAAAGCAATCATAAACAAAAGCCTTACTGTAGACAAAATAAGTTTGTCCAACAAGAAATTCAAATCACATAAATAAACCTTCAAGAGACTTGAACAACAACTTCGGTTACACGCCTAAAGTTCCAGACTGTTTTAATAAAACACAACAGAACGAAATTTGTACAAATTAAACAGAAGAACGTTTCACCCCCCCTAATAGTAATTTGAGCTGAATCAATGTGATGTATTCCTTCAGATAATTTTGGCAAAATGCGCATTCAGATTACCATAGATTTGCCTTAAAAGCATTTCCAATGAATTTTAAGACGGCGACAATTAAAGTTGCTGCTGCTACTGCTGCCGCAGAGAACGGCTCCAAGCTAATCATCTGCCTTTCATCGTTCCTTATCCCATTCTCATTCTAGTGTGTTGGCGTAATGAGGTGTCATGATCTGCATGACTGTGCAATACAACAACAACAGCAACAACAGTCAGCAGCCAACCTTCGCATTATTGAATGAAGTCTGAATGCTGCGTTGTCACAACGTCTACAATTCTTAAGGTGTCAACAACACGACAATTTGTGTGAGCAACGCAACTCCTCTGAGCCAACAACAACAACAACAATGCCACTTCACTGCCAGCAACAACAAAAACAAAAACAAAAACAATAACATCAGCAGAAACAAAGCACACAACAAGAGCGAGAAAAACAAAAACACCAACAACATGCGTTGCATGGATGACAAATAGGCGCGTATGTTGCTGGCAAGGACATTAAGAAATAATTTCACTACACATCCTCGTATATGCTTGAGTTAATTTGTGACTTTCAACGAAGACTCCAAAAAGAATCACACACACAAGCACACTCACACACATACACCGCCAAAAGTCAGCCTTAGTGCACGCTTAGGTTAACATGGTGGCAACATGCGATTTATGTGAGTTTTTGTGGTCCTGTTCGGTTGGATGACTTTGGGCTGGTTGGTAGGAAAGGTAGGTAGGAGGCAACGGGATACTTAAGAAAGCGTCATCAGCACAGAAGGCAGCATATGTCTGAGCAGCGCAGCTACTGCCATTTATTAAGTCTTTTTGAAAATGTCATTAAATTAGGAATTAAAGTAAAAAGACAATTTGTAAGGTTTGGTTGGGAAGGGCGAAGGGGAGGGGAATGGGGGTATAGACAGGGATTTCGGCGTTGTATCGCATATTTAAGAGCACATTTTTTTTTTACAGTCTGTCACAACAAAGGTAACTACAGTTAAACCGCTTTTAATTTAATTACATTTTCAGTTTATTTCAACTGTTTTAAGATTTAATTAAAAATATACATAAAAGTATACGATACGCTTACGTTATGGAGAAATAAATTTGTACAGTTTCATCCTTCGCAAAGTCTTTTGGTTGCTATGCTTAAACACTTGACTCAAGCGACATTTTTTTTTATTATCGATGCGGTTTTCTGTTGTAAATAATTATGTGGCAGCATTAATCTTAATGAGACAGAACCTTCGATAAGTAGATTAAAAAATAAAAAATATTTGTGTGTATTTATAACAAAAATTGACTTTATAAAAATATATATATATATATACATACATATATGTAATTTTTCAATAACCAATTTTTTTTCATTTCTACCCTCTGTATTTTTATGATGCACTATGTGGCGCCTAAGAAAAACAGCAGAGAAAAATCTACATTTTATGCAGAAGTTTCTTTTTAATGTTAGTGCATAACATATCTATATGTAGCATGTATATATATATATATATCTATATATATCCAAGATCTTCAAAGAGTTGCATTTGTGCCAGCTGCAGTCACGCATGCAAAGCCAAGTGCTAGTGCGTAGCATGCGTCAAAGAGCAGTCAGTTTTACTTGAAACACTCTTATAGCAGACATTGCACTCACTCATGGTACATACGCGTAAAGACTTTGATGTGCATCAATAGTTTAGTGACAAGTCATCGAGGGTAGTAAAAGTACTACTGAGTATTAACCCTTTTCACACCATTTCTCAAAGGAAGTGCTCTTAATGCAAATAAATTTCCACAATTCATTGAAAGTACCCACTTTAAACACTTGTAAAGCACTCTTTAAAATAGGATATAAGACGTAAGCATGTCTTAATGTTGTTGAAAAAATAACATTTATAACATGACAATTTTAAATATATATCTGCATTTTTAATAATTTTTTTTTATATGTTTGTAACTTAATAAATACTGCACCACCATTTTGAAGGAAATTCTCTGTGACAATTTGTAAAGTAAACTCAAAGTTTTTATTTCTAGCTATTGAATGTTTTAAAGTAATTTAGAATTATTTTTATCAATTCGGTTGAAAAATTGTAAATAATTTGTTTTTAAGTAAAATGTAAATAATTTATGCTTCGATGACTATTCAATAATTTTAACACACAAGGGGGCAGAATGGTTTGCAACTTTAAAAACAAACTTCTGTTGGTTTGATAGGAGAATGATGACAAATTCGAAGGAAAAAATTCAATAGAATATCTCTTGGAGAAAATATAAAAAAATTCAATAATTATTCACACAATAAAAACGTGATAATAAGAAGAATTTCTGAGAAACTGAGAATTTCACGTTTTGAGTGTTATTTTTAATAAAAAAAAAATTACGAAACGGGGTTATTTTAAGGGGCATTTCAGGCACTGTAATGGTTTACAGTTTCCTAGAGAAAAAAGTATTTTTCAAAATATTTTTATACAAAATAAGCCAGGACGTCCAAAATTCCCTCGTTTGTAGAACTACCCTTTTGCTTTTACTATTACTTTTTCTTTTGAATTTGCAATTTTTTGAATTGGATTTTGAATTTTTTCTTTTGCAATTCCTTTTGCATTTGCATTTGCATTATTTTGCATTTTTCTTTGCTTTTACTTTTTTTTTGCTTTTGATTTTGCTTTTGGTTTTGGTCTTCGTTTTATTTTGGTTTTGCTTTTGCTTTTGCTATTCCTTTTGCTTTTACTTTTTATTTTTTTTTTGCTTTTACAAGGCCTTTGCTTGTGTGGCGTCCGTGGCGTAGTTGGTTAAAGTGCGTGGTCGCTATGTCAACGAACTTTGGAGACCCGGGTTCGAACCCCAGCAGCGACAGAAAATTATTTGAATTAAAATTTTTCTGTACGGCCGCCACCTCTCTGCAGACAATGGCAAACCTCAGAGAGTAATCAAAATGCCATGTAAAGCTTCTTGAGAACGAGAACATTCCGTTCATCGCCGTTCGGAGTCGGCGTTAAACCTGTAGGTCCGGTTCTCGGTCAATTGTGTACAAACTTTATAACACGCACAACACAATTGATCATAAGAAGCTTGGTCAAAGTCCATTCAAGGGCTGAAATGGCCAGTTATTATTATTATTATAAGGCCTTTGATTTTACTTTTGCTTTTGATTTTGGTCTTCGTTTTATTTTGGTTTTGATTTTGCTCTTGCTATTCCTTTTGCTTTTTCTTTTTTGTTTTTTTTCCTTTTTGTTTTCATTTTGCAATTGCTACAGGTTCTGCTTTTGCTTTCGCTTTTGCATTTGAATTTACTTTTGATTTTAATTTTAATTTTGATTTTGATTTTGATTTTGATTTTGATTTTGATTTTGATTTTGATTTTGGTTTTGATTTTGATTTTGATTTTGATTTTGATTTTGATTTTGATTTTGATTTTGATTTTGATTTTGATTTTGATTTTGATTTTGATTTTGATTTTGATTTTGATTTTGATTTTGATTTTGATTTTGATTTTGATTTTGATTTTGATTTTGATTTTGATTTTGATTTTGATTTTGATTTTGATTTTGATTTTGATTTGGATTTTGATTTTGATTTTGATTTTGATTTTGATTTTGATTTTGATTTTGATTTTGATTTTGATTTTGATTTTGATTTTGAGTTTGAGTTTGATTTTGATTTTGATTTTGATTTTGATTTTGATTTTGATTTTGATTTTGATTTTGATTTTGATTTTGATTTTGATTTTGATTTTGATTTTGATTTTGATTTTGATTTTGATTTTGATTTTGATTTTGATTTTGATTTTGATTTTGATTTTGATTTTGATTTTGATTTTGATTTTGATTTTGATTTTGATTTTGATTTTGATTTTGATTTTGATTTTGATTTTGATTTTGATTTTGATTTTGATTTTGATTTTGGATTTGGTTTTGTAATTGCTTTAGCTTGCTTTACTTTTGCATTACTTTTGTTTTGTTTTTTAAAATTTAAAAATATTGAATGTAAAAAACAACATATTTAAATTCAATATGTTATTAATGGTTTTATAGTGTTATTTTCTTCATATTGTACCAACCATGATACAAAGTAGTCTTGAAAATTGGGTATTTTCTCATGATCTGCGTCCATCAAATGCCATTTGCTTGTATTATTTATTCTCTTTTTCACTTTTTTTCGTTCTCTAATTTATACTATTTTTGACAGTTGGTGCAATATGCATGTAATGTCAAAAATAGTATAAACCAGAGAAATAGTAAGAAAATATGAAGCAAAATATGCAGGTAATGAAATCCGGTGCAAGAAATCCGTCAGAAAATATTGAGTTGTCACTCTACCCTACATCATTTCATCAAGCGACCACCCATCGCACTCACAAATCATCTTGGCCAAACATCCAGGCGATATTACCCTTGCAACAAAAACTAAACGAGAACTATAAGAAACCTGCAAATGCAAGAAATAAACTGCAGGAACAGAGTGCAATGCTGTTGCTGCTTGTCGGCTATTTCAGCTGTATGGAATATGTGTATATGTTTGTGGTATAAATAAAATTTAAATACGGGAAAAAACGAGTTGTAAGGAAAATATTTGATTTCTCCACGTAAATATTTAAATAACATTTATACTCAGGCGTGGATAATGTTAATATGCGTTATTTCCCTTAGTGTTCTCTTGCTCTTGGTCTTGCTTTTACTTTTGCTTGTGTTTTTGTGTTTTCTTGTGCTTTTGCTTTTGCTTGCATTTTTGCTTTAAATTTAGATTTTGTGTTACATTTGCTTTTTTTCTTGCTTTTGTGTGGTTATCATTAACATTTACCTTAGCTTCATGCAATATATCAATGCAGCGATGATGCATTTTGGGTATTGATTGATTTTTATATAATTTTTATCATGTGGCGAAAAAGGACAACTTAACTATCGTTCCAAAAAATTTACCTTATCGTCAATAATAACGGAGTTATTATTCCATGCAACGTTTTTTTCATTATTGTTTCATTTTAACCCCTTGAATCAATGTCAGTCATGGGGATAAGGTGCCAAATTTTTTTATTATAAGGTAAAAAAACTTTTCAGTTATACTTTTACTATGACAGTCATAATTCCATGCAGGAATTTTGAATTTCTATTGCATAAGCTGCTATCTCCTTTACCTGACAACGTTATCATTTATTTTTATATTTAAGTCGTAAGGCCCGATATAAATCCTTCATTTTTATTTTATTACAATAGCCGTGGCGCATGAACTCTCTAAGTAAAAATTTCATGCAACGACGTTGCATGTTTGTTGCATTCTCGATCTTGAAGCGGCTTTTTCTACGGCCCCAAGACATTATAATTTTTTTGTTTATTTTTGCCGTTATGGCTAGGAACCAGCCGTTACTGTGGTATAATATTTCTTACGTATACTCACCTCAATAAAATTACCCACTTATCTAATTTTATGTAACAAATTTACAGTTTCATTGCTTAAGTAACTCCCTCTGCGGGCTGATAATGTTATTACTTTTTTTTCTATTTTTATCATAAGGTCAAGGAATTATGTCACCAATTTCGTATTTCGTGTGGCTTCATCTATTTTGAATGTCGGTTTGGCATATAGTCAACTAGCCTTTGTAAGGTTTCTAACCGGATTTCATGGCGAATCGCATTTTTGAGTTCGATCACAATATTGTACTGTTTCTACTTTGAATACACTTTACCAGCAAGTATGTCCCAAAAGGTCGCGATAATTTTACAATCTGGACTGCATGCAAACCACTGATGTTTTTTGAAGAAAACAACGATTGCCTTGAAACATGTATGGACGCATTACAGTGCTAAAAAATTAACTCTCTCTTCGGCTCATAATACAGACACCAAAATATCTTCTAATAACTCCATGTAGGTTTCGCAGCTCATTTGTTGTCTTGAAGTAAATTGGTGACCGTTACTGTCCCTTCACCAAAATAGCATTTTGAAATTTCTACGCCGTGTTGGTTCAAATCATGCCAATAGAAAATGTTATAGTTCGATCCGTCTAGATTAAACTTTTTTTTCATCGGGCGAAAAAAAACATTTATTCCATTCTTCGCACCAGGACATGTTTATGCGGCCAAATTCCCCTCGCTTAGTCTTATGAGTATCAGTCAAGAGTTTTCCTTTAGTTTTGTCCATTTCATTGTAGGCATGGCGCTTAGAACTCATGCGACATGTCGGGGAGTAACTAATTTTTCAAACTACATACAATGCTGAGCAAATGCGAACATTTTTTTTTTCAAATTTCGGAAAATCATATCCTAGTCATTTTACTAAAAGAAGTATTGCGTATAAATGAATGTCTACCACTGTAGACAATGGCTTAGTGCTTTTGATTGGGATTGAGTTCACATTAAAAAAAAGAGAAAAGGAATATAAAATTGCAACTGAAAATTAACAAGCATCTAGAGATGCCTGCAAGTTATTTTTTTTTTTTTAATGTAAATATATAATGAAAGTTTGAAATATTATCACAGCTAAGTATGCGTTCAACAAAGTAAATCCTTAGCTAATAAGAATTCAACAAAGAACAAAATCATGCCACTGAAAATATTTATAATAAAATTACTCCCTGAAACATCTCCTTGTTGTCTGCTTGCAGCATTCTGCCACGCAAGCACGCAAAGAACTCACGGCAAAGTTTATTATTTGAACTTTAGAGCAAAACACATTAATGCGCAATATTGCTGCCACATGCGTTAAGCTGTCTAGAGCTAAGTTAGCACTTAATAAGAGCTTTAATAAATTTGTGAACTAAGACGTAAGAAAACTACTACGACAAAGAGGTAAAGACGACAAATTATAAGTTTTTTTTTATTTTTTTCATTATAATACAAGAGTAGCTACAAGAACTTGTATGACATAAAGTAAACGCTGTTTTGGAAAATGGCTTATATTCATTTTATTGGCTAGAAACGTCTCTATAATATTTTACTAAGGTTGTAAGTCTTAGTAACAACCACAAGAACTATATTTAAGCTGGAAGAAATAAACTATAATATCAACGACACAGCAGTAAGTAGACAACTACTTCACACAAAACTGTTTTTTTTTTTAATCAAAATCTTGGAAATTGTTGGTATTAGCAACCTTTTTTGAACTGCACATAAGCGCTTTTATAAAACCACAGCTAATTTTTGGCACATTTCAATGTTGCAAAAGATTTGCGCGTTTAACAAATTACTTGATTTTCCACTTATCTTTAGCTAACGGTAAGATACACACACACCATACATACAAACACGTAAACGCGCACATATACACACACTCACACATTGCACAAACGAAACATTTTGTATAGTACTTTAATATGTTGCACGTAGAATTTAGCAGTAGAATGTTGCAAAAGTTATTTAGCGTGCTCGTTTCCGTTTCCGTTGGCAAAAAATTTTATTGCTATTTATGCAAAACTTTCACATGCAAAATTATAAAAAAAAAAACAAAAAAATTTAAATACTTTGCACTTTAAGGATTCACATGAATTTTTCGTACACATTCCAGATGCAGTTTGAAGTTTTGCAAGAAATTATTTCCACCGCTGTTGCATTTTGGAGCATTTCCACAGAAATAGTTCTGATGCAGGAAGCGCTTTTGAGGGCAAATATATCAAAATATGTATGTACATTGAGTGAGGCGCATAAGAGACAAAGCATGAGGAAAATATGACTTAAATACTTATAAGAGCATTAACCGAATATTAAATTAAATAAATAATGCAACGAAAAATCCCATCGTATTCACACAAAAGCCGTCAAGTTGCTATCAAAAACTTTCTTTATTCAATTATATTAATACAATCCTGTGGTATAGCGGTCGAACATTTTTTTATTTTTAGAATTTTTTTTTCTTTTTTAAACGTTAGAAAAATGAACATCAATATTTAAAGTTTTCAAGGATATTATAACAGTCATTCTACATACAAAAGCATTTGTTTTTTTAAATTTACAAAATTTTTTCTCTCCAAGTTGGAGATTTTATTCATCTGAAAAATAAAAAAAAAATTATTTATCAGCATGAGTGCAGTGATGGCCGGGTCTAGAAGAAAGAAGTTTCAAATTGACAGAATGACGCGTTTTTGAAATTTAGGTTCTAAAAACAGGGTTTTTTTTTTAAAGATTATTAAGTGTATACAAATTTTTTAACAAAAAAAAAAAAAAACGACTTCAAAATTACTACAAAGTAAAAAATAATTTTAAACTACTTTTCCCATTAATTTCTTGATCAAATTTTAAAAGTTATTTATATGTATTATAATATTGGAAATCTTATCATTTTCATTTTTTCTATTTTGTTTTATCATCAATATATTATTTGCGTTATGAACACAAAAGCCCTGAACACAATTAGCCCTATGCCAAATTTCAGTTCCCAAGTATCAATATTAACCGATATATACTAAACCTATGCACGAGTGCGCTTGAAATGCGTTTCAAAGCACTCGTTTGTAGTGCAAGCTTTTGCTATGTTTTGCTCTCAACAATGAAATCAAGCCTAACACTACAAAGAGCACTCGTCGCTTGAGCAGAACAAGAACAAACTTAAACCAAAGCAATGTTAGGCACGATTCGAAAAAGAAGTGTGCACTGACTAGAAAGTTATGTTGTTATGTACACAACAGCAGAACGCTTGGAGTTATGCTGTCTTTGAATAGCTTTGGAACTAAATGCCGTATAACAATGAAACTCAATATGTATGGAGTTCTTACTTGGTGATATCCTTCTACTAGAAAGTAGAATATGGGAAGTAGGGTACTGGGATGTGGATTTGACAAATGGGTGGGTCCGATCCAAATAATTCAAGTATCCAAATAATTCAATGAATTGTAGGAAAAACTTAAGCGTATTAAGACTGTTTAGAGTTCTGTAGATTTCGTGTTTAGCCGTTTTTCGAATCGGGGTAGCTGATTTCGAATCTGATTTCAGAATTTTAAAATTAAAGATGGTGGATAGGGTTGCCACCTAAATTTTTTGTAATTTAAAAAATTCGGTGCTGGGGTGAACACTAGGTAAAAATTGGTCGCTGAATCCGAATCCGTTGTCAGATGTTCAAAAGTATGATATTTTAACAATTGGGTTGCCACCTAATAATATGTTGCTTTTTAAATAGTTTTAAACATTATCTAACAGTTTTAAGGGGTCGCTGATTTCGAATCTGATTTCAGAATTTTAAAATTCAAGATGGCTGATAGGGTTGCCACCTAATTTTTTTTTATTTTTACGAATTCGATGCTGGGGCGAACACTAGGTAAAAATGGGTTGCTGAATCCGAATCCGTTGTCAGAATTTCAAAATTTTTAGGTGGTAACCCTAAAGGGTTAAAAATTTCATAATTTTGAAATTCTGACAACGGATTCGGATTCAGCGACCCATTTTTACCTAGTTTTCGCCCCAGCATCGAATTCGTAAAAATAAAAAACAATTAGGTGGCAACCCTATCAGCCATCTTGAATTTTAAAATTCTGACATCAGATTCGAAATCAGCGACCCCCTAAAACTGTAAGATAGTCATTAAAACTCTTTAAAAATCAACATATTAATAGGTGGCACCCCTATTGTTAAAATATCATACTTTTGAACATCTGACAACGGATTCGGATTCAGCGACCAATTTTTACCTAGTGTTCGCCCCAGCATCGAATTCGTAAAAATAAAAAAAATTAGGTGGCAACCCTTTCAGCTATCTTTAATTTTAAAATTCTGACATCAGATTCGAAAACAGTGACCCCCCTAACACTGTTTTACAATGTTTTAAAATTGTGGCATTTTTTAATAAGTTTATTTCTTTTATAATTCTTAAAAAACATATTTTTTAAGAATTATATTGTGAGCTTAATGCCAAAACGTCATGAAGCAACAGGTTGCTACAACAACAAAGTTCTTTGCAGAACTAAACCAAGCTGACTAGACCATGGTTTCGTCGGACGCTACTCCGACTCATCAGTAGTCTCAGTGGTTCTAGCAGGCCACTAACTTTGACAAGCTAATAGGCGCAAGAGCAATAAAACCAAAGCGGAATTATAGAAGCGCTATACTTTATCAAAGCAATGTTTTTCTACTCTTTTGCTAGTCGCAAAATTTCAAAAAGTTGACTGCATTGATTTTGCAAAGATTTTGTTGTTGCACTTTTTTGTTTACTTCTTTATCACGTATCAATCTAGGTTCCAACATTTTGTTGGTATTAAACCATAGAAGGCGTGAAGAAGGTTTTTTTGAAAACAGATGTTTATTATATGCGCAGACATATAATATTACATCATGTTTTCGTAGGTCGTGCTCGCACCAGTTTACATGTAACTGTCTTTGCAGAATCAATGCAGTCAACTTTTTGAAATTTTGCGACTAGCAAAAGAGTAGAAAAACATTGCTTTGATAAAGTATAGCGCTTCTATAATTCCGCTTTGGTTTTATTGCTCTTGCGCCTATTAGCTTGTCAAAGTTAGTGGCCTGCTAGAACCACTGAGACTACTGATGAGTCGGAGTAGCGTCCGATGAAACCATGGTCTAGTCAGCTTGGTTTAGTTCTGCAAAGAACTTTGTTGTTGTAGCAACCTGTTGCTTCATGACGTTTTGGCATTAAGCTCACAATATAATTCTTAAAAAATATGTTTTTTAAGAATTATAAAAGAAATAAACTGTTTTACAATGTTTAAAACTAGTAAAAAGTACATTATAAGGTGGCAACCCTTTTGTTAAAAATTTTTTAATTTTAAAATACTGACAACGATTTCGGATTCAGCGACCTAGTTTGACCTAGTGTTCGCCCAAACATCGAATTCGTAAAAATAACATTTCTATTTGCCAATGGTATTTACTACGCCAAGGTTCTGTTGTGTTAGGTGTGATTGGTGCATTTTTCGCTGTTAGTAATTTTTCTGTTAAAGCAAACCGAAAACATGGTTTGATTTGAAGCTGACGAGTGCTCTGTAGTGATTGTTTGTTATCATTAAATGACTTGGATAGGCTCTGCTTGACTAACAGAGTTCTGTCAAGCTCTGAACTCTGCACTGTTGGATCTACTGTTGTGGAAAAAACGAGTGCATTTGTGCAGAGGTTTAATATATACTACTTTCCTTAAAGTGTCGTATAGGGTACACTTTAAGTACATAGGGTGTATGTACAATCTCGCCCACTTTTGTAATGATTCTACACTCAAGGAAAAAAATCGTAAAACCAAAGAAAATACACTTTGCCACAAAGACTTTTATTGGTTAGATTCTGCCCAAAGATAAAACATCCTTACGGCAAAGGCACAAAGATTGTTAAATTCCCATGAAAAATATACTTTATATCAAAGAATTAAATTCTTGTGACAAAGATGTGCGTCTTTAAAAAAGTCGATTTCCTTAATACTATCTTTGTATGCCCGCCTTTTCTTTCTATTACTCACCCTCTCTCCATTCTCCAAATGTTAACAAATTCTTGTTAACAAAGAATTAAATCGTTATAGTAAATAATTTATCTTTACGGCAAATACTTTTTGATTGATTAAGCTTCAAAGAACTTCAGTCTTTTGTTTCAAAGATGCAGCAGTTGCTTAGTTAAAGAACAAATCATTAGTGCAACGATCTTTTCCTTGTAGCAAAGATATTTTGGTACAAGGAAACTTTTAACAACTTTTTATAATATTGCCATTCTCCTTTGTCAAATCACGCCCACTTTATTGACAGTAATTTTTAATAACTATGCCTACCCCTGTACTAAATATTAGTACCCTAGTGTCAATACTATTCGAAATATAGTGTTATTCTAATATGACCACACCCCTTTGTCGAATAACGCTCACTTTATTGACCGTAATTTGTAATAATTCTGCCTACCCCAGTCTTTTTACTGTAAATTTCAATACCCTAGTGTCAATATTAACTGAAATATAGTGTTTTTAGTGACACGCCGCTTTGTCGAATATCGCCCACGTTTTTAAAAAAGGACCCCCGTGTTCATGATTTATATTTGTTGACAAAAAAATTACGGAAATCGGGTGAGTGTTTTAGAAGTTATCGATGTACATACATTTAAAAAAAAAAAAAAACGGACAAGCCAACGAACTTGAGAACCTCCTCCTCTTTGAAGTCGGTCAAAAAAAAAAAGAGTTGGCTGTGTGGTGGACACAGGCTCACCGCAAAATCGCCCAAAGAAAAATCACCTAAAAAAAATAATGAAAAATCACCCAATTTTTTTCCATACGAATTTGGGTGATTTTTCATATGAAAAAACACCCAAAAAAATTGGACGATTTTGCATTTTTGTTGGGTAAAATTTCGTTTTTTGCTTTTGGGCGAAATTTCATTTTTCGTTTTTGGGTGATTTTTCGTTTTTTTTGGGTGATCTTTCGTTTTCAATATTAAATAAGAAACTTCAATCAGTTCTTAAAGATAACGGTATTTAAAGTAAAAGCAGCGGTTCTTCTTTTGTTTTTCTTTTGTATTTGCATCATTTGCTTGAGTTTGCTTGGTCAAGTCAAAGGAAATATTTAGTACCGCGCCCGCGCATCGCGACGCGGCGGATCGCGCGTATCGCGGCGCGGCGGATTACGCGTAGTGTGACGGATCGCATGCGCCACCCGTCGCCCCGCCCTGCTCCCCCCCACCACCTCCGCCGTCATTTTTTCTTTTTGAAATTTTTTGATAACCAAAGAAACTTGTTGTTTTGAAAAAGAATCAGTATTTGACGGTCGGTCAGTCATCTTACATCATACATTGTATTGTATTGTATTAAAATGAATTAAATTTTTAAATTTAACGCACTTCCTACACAATTAGTGGCGGATCTACATACGGGCTGAAAGGGCTTTAGCCCCCACCACCTTGGAGAATTTTGTGTATGGAAAAAAATGAAAAAGTCCAAAAAGACGTTTCAGTCCCCCCTTTGGCATACAAAAGTGTAGTTTCAGCCCCTTTCGCGAATCCTAGATCCGCCGCTGTACACAATTAAGATTGATTAGTAACGTAGTAGTGCAATTTAAAAATCAGCTTACCCAGTACCTTTTACCGTTGCAATAGTTCTAATAATAGTTTTCGTACTAATAACAGTGGTTAATATATAACTATATTAATAAAAAATAAATAAATAGTATTTATCTCATCAAATGATTGAATTAAAATACAATTTTAAAAAAAACTTGTAAGAAATGATCTTCGACTGGGCCGAAGTTAAAATACCCCCACGGCCGAACCAAAGTATATTCAAAGTCTTAAGCAATCAATAAAATGTTTATCTTTAAAAACGTTTTCGTTATATTTTTAACAGAAAATATTCGCTTTTGTTTTTTGATAAAGTCACTTTGTATGGGAGGTGGGCGTGGTTTTCACTCACTCAATTTGGTTGAATTCCATACACATAGTACACATTATATATCAAAGTTCATATGCAAAATTTCAAGTCCGTACATTAATTTTTGTGGATTTTAGAGAAATTTTACTTTTTTGATAAAGTCACTTTGTATGGGAGGTAGGCGTGGTTTTCATCCGATTTAGTTGAATTTCATACTTAGAGTGTATTTTGAACATCACAACTCATATGCAAAATTGCAAGTCCATATATTCATTTTTGTTGAATTCTAAGAGATTTTACCGTTTTGATAAAGTCACTTTGTATGGGAGGTAGGCGTGGTTTTCATCCGATTTGGCTCATTCACGAACTTGACCTTCATTTCTTAGATAAAAGCTTAAATATTGAATTTCGTGATGATATCTTTAAAATTACGGCTGTAATCGTGATCACAGACAGACGGACAGACGGACAGACAGACGGACATGGCTAGATCAACTCGGGTGGTGATGCTGATCAAGAATATATATACTTTTCTATACCTACCACGCCTCCTTATGGGCGTTACAAACGGAGTGACAAAATTAATATACCCCCATTTACGTTTTTTAAACGTGGGGGTACAAAAATACTGGCTTTAAAAATGCTCACTTCGTACAAGGGAATTTCGTATCTCATGTGGGAACACAATGTAAAATATTGGGCGATTTTTCATTTTTTTTTTAGTGAATTTTCGTTTTTGTTTTTGGGTAATTTTTCCAAAAATTTTTGGGTTTTTTTTCGTTTCCTTGAGTAAAATTTCGTTTTTTTCGTTTTGGGCGATTTTTCATAAATTTTTGGGTCATTTTTCATTTGGGTGATTTTTCTTTTTATTTTTTGGGCGAATTTATTTGGGCGATTTTGCTGAGAGCCGTGGACACACCCGTATGATTTAACGCTGTTGTTGTTGTTGTTGTTGGTGGTGGTGGTGTTGTTGTTGTTGTTGTTGTTGTTGTTGTTGTTGTTGTTGTTGTTGTTGTTGTTGTTGTTGTTGTTGTTGTTGTTGTTGTTGTTGTTGTTGTTGTTGTTGTTGTTGTTGTTGTTGTTGTTGTTGTTGTTGTTGTTGTTGTTGTTGTTGTTGTTGTTGTTGTTGTTGTTGTTGTTGTTGTTGTTGTTGTTGTTGTTGTTGTTGTTGTTGTTGTTGTTGTTGTTGTTGTTGTTGTTGTTGTTGTTGTTGTTGTTGTTGTTGTTGTTGTTGTTGTTGTTGTTGTTGTTGTTGTTGTTGTTGTTGTTGTTGTTGTTGTTGTTGTTGTTGTTGTTGTTGTTGTTGTTGTTGTTGTTGTTGTTGTTGTTGTTGTTGTTGTTGTTGTTGTTGTTGTTGTTGTTGTTGTTGTTGTTGTTGTTGTTGTTGTTGTTGTTGTTGTTGTTGTTGTTGTTGTTGTTGTTGTTGTTGTTGTTGTTGTTGTTGTTGTTGTTGTTGTTGTTGTTGTTGTTGTTGTTGTTGTTGTTGTTGTTGTTGTTGTTGTTGTTGTTGTTGTTGTTGTTGTTGTTGTTGTTGTTGTTGTTGTTGTTGTTGTTGTTGTTGTTGTTGTTGTTGTTGTTGTTGAATTGACTGAGGTAAAGGCATAACACTTGCCTCTGATTCAATTTCACATTTTTCTTTGGCTTTCCACCGCGCTTAGAACATGTTTCCTACACATGTTTCATTCGATTGCTCTTTCCTTTACACTAATCTATCACCCCATTTCGAACCATGCAACGCCGTTGCATGAATGTTGCATTGTCGATCTTTGAGTGGCTCTCTATGTGTCCCTATGAAGTCAGAAATGTGTTTGTTTCATTTTGATGTGAGGGCTTAGAACAGGCCTTTATTTGTGCATCATACTTTTAATCCTACCACTAATACTCAGCAAGTAAAAATTCCATGTAACAAATTTACAGTTGCGTTGCTTAAGCAGTTTCCACCGCGTCCCGATGACATTTTGAATTTTTGTTTCGTTTTTATAATGAAATCAAAAGATTAGCCTTTACTGTCGTACCATTTTTTAATTATAGCTCTTATCCTCAGCGAGTAACAATTCAATGCAACACCGTTTGAGAAAAATAGCAATTATTACAAAATACAGTAAAATTCTCTTATGCAATTGAAAAATGTATTTCAGAGGGTACACTTCTCAAGTGGTATCCATCTGAACATGTTCTTCAAAAATATAACAACAAAAGCTTGCCGGAATAAATTTCTACTATCTTATGACATGTTTTCTATGTTTATTTATTAATTTATTTATTACTATTAATGTTGTATATGATTTTGATATGCATGTATCTACATTATATCCATATGTTTGTATTGAATTGTTTTGTGTATTGGTTTGCTTTACTTTATTTCTTTCTTGTTAAAAATAAACATGTGTATTTTTTTCCGCTGAAATGAATTTCTATGTTTATCATCTGAAAATTTGTTGCTTCGCTTCACACTCCCTTTTTTTAATAAATTTCACATCGCTTCACTTAATTTTTTTTTTTTTTTTTAATATCACTTCGCTCAAAAATTTTGAAACGGCAACACTGGTTGTAAGAATGGCAGGTTTGGCACTTTCTTCGCAAAACTTAGTTCAAATACCCTGAAAAACCAATCAATTTGGGTTTGGCCTAGTCCCATGTGTCTCTGTTTGAGTAGCGGCAGGTAAGTATTTACATAAATGGCTTCTATACATTTTTGAGATGTGTGATTCAGGTCACTCTAGAATTCTAGGTTGTGTGTTGCATTATTTATTATTTCCTATGTTTTTTGGGCTGAAGTGAGCAATATTTTTTGCCGCAAGCTGAAACGAATAAAACAATTATTTGTTTAACAAAGAGAAACATGCACGCTGACATAATAAGTAAAAGAGTAAAAGAAAAATAAAAAACCGCACTCACATATAAACATCTGGCAGCAAACACGCACAGCAGCTGGAGTACAGCAGCTCGTAAGCTAATGTAAAACAAATCCTTTTTTAATATCAGTGCACAAAACAAAACACACTCTGACACATACACACTCTTGCAAACACATAAATGCATACACACACACACAAATATAATAGCTGCGAGTAAAAGAATAAGCACACACAAGAAAACGAAAAAAAAAACATATTATTTGCTAGTCAAACATACACGCACACAAACAGAAGCTAGCTAAAACGTGCAACACTAACACATCCATATCTATATCTAAAGAGTTGAACGTGCTGTTCAACATGCTGTCCGTCAGTGGACACAGTTAAGTGGCTGCCAGCCATTGTTAGCCTTAAAGCTTAAACAATCAAGCTTTCTTTAAACATAATCATCACACTTTGTCTGTCAGTCTTTAGTTTGTATGTATTTTCAGCTTGTATTTATTTTTGTCTGCCATCGGATACTTGTTCTCAACGATTTAAGTTTTGATCCTATTTGACAGTTGGCGGTCGTGGCAACATATTGTGCTACAACTGATATTAATATTATACATGTACATACACATCGCATTTACACACAAATATACAAACCCACTCAAACTTAGCTCTCTTTAAGTGGAAAGCTTTACTTTAGGCCGCTTGTCCAGCACTGAACCTTACTTAAGCATTCAATTTCTGGTTCATGTTTCGGTCATCCAATCACTTCCTTGAATTTTTCACTCAACTGAAATCTTGTTCTTTATTTCCCATTCATGTCAAATGTTTATTCAAAGGGTTGAGTATATTTACAGCAATAACAGCGCCAGCAACAACTGCGTCAAAGCCAAGTAATCTGTCTACTTGTTTTTAGCTCTTTGAAATCGAAGCTAAAATCCTTAAAAGCATAACATTAATGCTTGTTTCCGGTTCAAGAAATGGTTTGTTAAGTAGTTTTTGTTGTTGTTTTTCATGGTGTTGTTATTCATCGTGTGGTGGTTGTTGTTGTTGTTATTGATCCCAGGCAGCCACCAGCATGATTTGTTGACATTCTAAAGGACAATAAATCCTTGCTTAATCAGCTGTAAACCAATTATTTGCGTTCGGTAAAGGTTAGGACGTGAGTTTGTTTTTAATTTTTTAGAGTGTTTTTGTAGGCCTCAAGAGATGTATGACCTAACAGGAAGCTATTGAACAGAGAACACTAGCAACTGCGTCCTTGTCCTAATTCCATTTAATTAAGTATTCATTTAATTTTACTGAAATAAAAAACCAATAAAGCTTAAAATTAATCTAAACATCATTATTGAAAAAAAACATACAACGGTTTAAGGATTGATGAAAACAAACAGATCCGAAAAAATTGCGTCACCTAGTTAATTTAATTGAATCCTTAAAAGTTGGGTAAAATTTAATAGTTTGATTTTGATTTCGATTTTGATTTTGATTTTGATTTTGATTTTGATTTTGATTTTGATTTTGATTTTGATTTTGATTTTGATTTTGATTTTGATTTTGATTTTGATTTTGATTTTGATTTTGAGTTTGAGTTTGAGTTTGAGTTTGAGTTTAATATTGATTTTGATTTTGATTTTGATTTTGATTTTGATTTTGATTTTGATTTTGATTTTGATTTTGATTTTGATTTTGATTTTGATTTTGATTTTGATTTTGATTTTGATTTTGATTTTGAGTTTGAGTTTGAGTTTGAGTTTGAGTTTTAATTTGAATTTGAGTTTGATTTTGATTTTGATTTTAATTTTGATTTTGATTTTGATTTTGATTTTGATTTCGATTTTGATTTCGATTTTGATTTTGATTTTGATTTGGATTTTGGTTTTGATTTTGATTTTGATTTTGATTTTGATTTTGAAATTGATTTTTATTTTGATTTTGATTTTGATTTTGATATTGATTTTGATTTTGATTTTGATTTTGATTTTGATTTTGATTTTGATTTTGATTTTGATTTTGATTTTGATTTGGATTTTGATTTTGATTTTGAGTTTGAGGTTGAGTTTGAGTTTGAGTTTGAGTTTGATTTTGAGTTTGAGTTTGAGTTTGATTTTGATTTTGATTTTGATTTTGATTTTGATTTTGATTTTGATTTTGATTTTGATTTTGATTTTGATTTTGATTTTGATTTTGATTTTGATTTTGATTTTGATTTTGATTTTGATTTTGATTTTGATTTTGATTTTGATTTTGATTTTGATTTTGATTTTGATTTTGATTTTGATTTTGGTTTTGATTTTGAGTTTGAGTTTGAGTTTGATTTTGATTTTGATTTTGATTTTGATTTTGATTTTGAAATTGAGTTTGAGTTTGAGTTTGAGTTTGATTTTGATTTTGATTTTGATTTTAATTTTGATTTTGATTTTGATTCTGATTTTGATTTTGATTTTGATTTTGATTTTGATTTTGATTTTGATTTTGATTTTGATTTTGATTTTGATTTTGATTTTGATTTTGATTTTGATTTTGATTTTGATTTTGATTTTGATTTTGATTTTGATTTTGATTTCGATTTCGATTTTGATTTTGATTTCGATTTTGATTTTGATTTTGATTTTGATTTTGATTTTGATTTTGATTTTGATTTTGATTTTGATTTTGATTTTGATTTTGATTTTGATTTTGATTTCGATTTTGATTTCGATTTTGATTTTGATTTTGATTTTGATTTTGATTTTGATTTTGATTTGGATTTGGATTTTGGTTTTGATTTTGATTTTGATTTTGATTTTGATTTTGAAATTGATTTTTATTTTGATTTTGATTTTGATATTGATTTTGATTTTGATTTTGATTCTGATTTTGATTTTGATTTTGATTTTGGTTTTGAGTTTGAGTTTGAGTTTGAGTTTGAGTTTGAGTTTAAGTTTGAGTTTGAGTTTGAGTTTGATTTTGATTTTGATTTTGATTTTGATTTTGATTTTGATTTTGATTTTGATTTTGATTTTGATTCTGATTTTGATTTTGATTTTGATTTTGATTTTGATTTTGATTTTGATTTTGATTTTGATTTTGATTTTGATTTTGATTTTGATTTTGATTTTGATTTTGATTTTGATTTTGATTTGGATTTTGATTTTGATTTTGATTTTGATTTTGATTTTGATTTTGATTTTGATTTTGATTTTGATTTTGATTTTGATTTCGATTTCGATTTTGATTTTGATTTCGATTTTGATTTTGATTTTGATTTTGATTTTGATTTTGATTTTGATTTTGATTTTGATTTTGATTTTGAGTTTGAGTTTGATTTTGATTTTGATTTTGATTTTGATTTTGAAATTGAGTTTGAGTTTGAGTTTGAGTTTGATTTTGATTTTGATTTTAATTTTAATTTTGATTTTGATTTTGATTCTGATTTTGATTTTGATTTTGATTTTGATTTTGATTTTGATTTTGATTTTGATTTTGATTTTGATTTTGATTTTGATTTTGATTTTGATTTTGATTTTGATTTTGATTTTGATTTTGATTTTGATTTTGATTTTGATTTCGATTTCGATTTTGATTTTGATTTCGATTTTGATTTTGATTTTGATTTTGATTTTGATTTTGATTTTGATTTTGATTTTGATTTTGATTTTGATTTTGATTTTGATTTTGATTTTGATTTTGATTTTGATTTTGATTTTGATTTTGATTTTGATTTTGATTTTGATTTTGATTTTGATTTTGATTTTGATTTTGATTTTGATTTTGATTTTGATTTTGATTTTGATTTTGATTTTGATTTTGATTTTGATTTTGATTTTGATTTTGATTTTGATTTTGATTTTGATTTTGATTTTGATTTTGATTTTGATTCCGATTTTGATTTTGATTTTGATTTTGATTTTGATTTTGATTTTGATTTTGATTTTGATTTTGATTTTGATTTTGATTTTGATTTTCATTTTGATTTTCATTTTCATTCGGATTTTGATTTTGAGTTTGATTTTGATTTTGAGTTTGATTTTGATTTTGATTTTGATTTTGATTTTGATTTTGATTTTGATTTTGATTTTGATTTTGATTTTGATTTTGATTTTGAGTTTGAGTTTGAGTTTGAGTTTGATTCTGATTTTTGTTTTTGACCTTATCCTATCAATCTATCCATCTTTTCAAAGTAATTTTTTCAATGCTGGTCTTATTTTACGGAGGTATTAAGTTATATTTTTTTTTATTTCTTATTTTATAAAATCTGTTAAACGGTTTGCATCAATTGGCTATGGTGCTGTCCGTTATTCCGTATCCTTATCTTTCAGTTCGACAAAGTTTGATAAAAGCTTTTTTTTATCACTTGCGGGCTATCTATTCTAAGAAAATATGGCAGTTTAATTTCATTTTAAGCTATAATTAAGTCATCTAAAGCAAATCAACTCAAGACCACATTTTTTATGGGTTCTCTTTTTGCACTTTTAGAATCTATAAATAACACGTTAAAAATTTCTTAAGAACTTTATAACAACATCAACAAGCTTTCGACCAGAAAGTTGGTAGTAAGAAATAAATAAATAATATATGCACACATGCACTCACATACACAGAGATGACTCTCTCATCGCCTTTGTGGCTATAAATTTCACGTTTGCTCACTACCACAATCAAACACACACACACACAGCCCCATGCAGCACACATGGAAAAGGGTCAAATTGCATTTTTATTTGTTTAGGATAAATTCTGGTCAAGGCACCTCAAATGTACAAAACAAAAAAAAAAAAAAAAATAAGGAAAAAATAAAGGACAGGTCATGCTGGCAACAGGCGCGGATCCAGGGGGGGGTTTTGGGGGTTCAAACCCCCCCGAAATTCTAAAATAACCTTTATTTAAATGTTTATTATGTGGGCTAAGAGTACCAAAAAGAAAAAAAATTGGTTTTTTATAATTTACTTTAAATATTCACACCCCTATGCTGTAAACGTTTGTAGCTGTTTCTACACGTACTGCTAAAATACTGAATTCTGTTCCAGTTTTTGATTATTTTTGCGATATTGCGCCTGTAGCTGTAAACAGTCACACATACAATCTTAACCTGAAATCACAAAAACACCGCATTTTTTGGATAAAATATATCCAAACACCGCACAGTTTTAATTTAAAAACCCACAGTTTCGATAGTATCGGAAGTGTAGACGTAAAATTACTTTTTATACAGTAATGGAGAAAATTTCCGGTTTTTGTAGTGTGACGTAAAATTCCTTTTTATACAGTAATGGAGAAAAATTCCGGTTTTTGTAGTTTTTATTTATTTTGATGTTGGTTTTATGTTGGTTTTTAAGATTTATATTCGAGTCAAATAAACAGAGAAATAACTTTTATTATTAGAATTATCTTCACCCCAGCGTCAGCTTGTGGTATTTTAGGGATTATATTATTGTGGCACAAAAAAATAATCCTGAGCACCACACAATCATATGGAGGGATATGGAGTGAATATGGAGTGAAATGTGGATGGCTATTTTTTTCGTAGCAAAGTTTTTTCCAATAAGTGGAATAATTTTTTCACATATTGCAGCAAAACACAAATTATAACCTTCTTTTGAAAAACCAGAGGCTCGAAATAGATTTTAGACTAACGGTTTCTTCCCACGCCTACGATTTTTTGAAAAAAAAATTATCCCGCTCTAATGTATATAAAGGGTGGTTAAATTTTAAGAGCCGATGTTGAATATAAACCACACCTAAATGTCAACTTTTTTTCTGCATTTCATTTGACATTTCTCAATTTCAGACTAACTCAATTTGAACCGTTGAAGTTATTCAGGCTTATTATGAAAATGAACTTTCAAATCAAAATGCATTATCGAGCTCTTCGTGATTTTTTCGGTCAATTTAATCGTCCAAATGTGCGTACAATCGGAAAAATCGTGCAAAAATTTGAACAAACCAGGTCTGTAGGAGATGTGAAAACAACAGTGCATGCTCGTACAGCTCGTACTGCAGAAAATATTGCTGCTGTTCGCGATAGTGTGGCTGAAGAGCCGTCCACCTCAACTCGTCGTCGTGCCCAACAATTGCACCTCTCACGTTCGTCGTTGATGAACATTATGCATAAAGACTTGCATTTACACGGTCAGAATGGTGGAAAGAAATGCCAACAGTGGATGATCAATTTTCGAAGAAAATCATCTTCAGTGATGAGGCACATTTTCACTTCAGTGGATTCGCCAAAAAGCAGAATTGTCGCATTTGGGCGAATGATAATCCAAGAGTGATTGTCGAAAAACCAATGCACCCACAAAGAGTGACTGTTTGGTGCGGTTTATGGGCTGGCGGCATCATCGGGCCGTATTTTTTTCCAAAATGAGGCTGGTCAGGCAGTTACTGTGAATGGTGTTCGGTAGCGTGAGATGATAACGAACTTTTTATGGACCGAATTGGAAGATATGGATGTGGACGATATGTGGTTTCAACAGAACGGTGCCACTTGCCACACAGCTAACGAAACAATGGCTCTTTTGCGCGACAAATTCAATGGCCGTGTTATCTCACGTGGTGGCGATGTCATTTGGCCACCAATCATGTGATTTGACACCGTTGGACTTCTTTCTTTGGGGTTATTTGAAAGAAAAGATGTACGTCGATAAGCCAGCAACAATTCAAAAGCTAAAGGATGAGATAATTCGGCGGCGGGGTGCAATAAGGCCAACGGCAATTTTATTTATTCTATTTGAAAAAGAAATTAAGCCAATTTGGCCTTATTTCCCTTTTAAAGGAACCAATATTAAAACGCCATCAAATAAGTTTTTTAGTTTTATTTAATGAAAAATTAAAGATATAAAGTATTGGAATAATTATACTTAAGGGCCCATGCTCCTTTTTTCTTTTTTTTCTAAATGTGCATTTGGAGCTCCTAATGCACATGCTGCAAAAAAAGGTCGGTCTCAAATGGTTTAGGAGATAAAAATCGTGAAAGTTTAAAAAATGTACATATTTTGGAATAATTGCACTCTAGGTACACGCTTCTTTTTTTTTTTTTTGTTTTTTAAATGTGTATGGAACTTCTAAATCTAATGCTGCAAAAAAAAAAATAGGTAGGTCTCAAATGGTTTAGGAGATAAAAATCGTGAAAGCCTGTAAAATTTACATATTTTTTTATTGAGAAGACTAGGATATCTTATTCTAATAAAAGAAATATATATCCGTTTAAAGCGAAAAATATGATCGTTTAAATGCTAAAGAACATACATCTTTTTGTAAGTGGTCGAGAAAAAAATGTAAAATATAAACGGAAAAGTTATGAATGAAAATTTATAAAATATGCGCGATTTTTACTAAAATTTTTAATGAAGCTTTAATATTATAAAGAATGAGCGCCGCAGGTTTATAATAAATCGCCGCGATTTTTAATAAAAATTTTTTGCCTGCGGCGCTCATTCCTTATAATATTAAACTTCTTCACCTTCACTATTGAACTACTACTAATAAATTTTTCGCGTTGATACGAAAACATGCACATTGAGGTTGACAATGGCAACTGTTCTCTTGCAAATTGAGTACCTACGCTGAGTCCAGTAACTTTTCAAACAACAGACTACAGGGAGCGTACTTTTTATTAAAAATAATTATAAAAAATAATCCTTAGTTTGCAAAAATTATTTTTCGGCCTTATTACCATTTTGCTAAATTTTTTTTTTTAGGCTTTATTTCCTTTTCAAATGGAAATAAAACCAAATTCACAATTTCGGCCTTATTTCTCTTTGAAAAGGAAATATAGCCAATTCGGCCTTATTGCCGTTGGCCTTATTGCAACCCGCCAATTCGGCACATTAACGGCATAGAACCTCACTTATGCCTCGGCGTCATCGAAAATTTGGACCATAGGATGGTGGTGTGCCGCCGAGGTCGCGGCGGCCATTTAGCCGATATTTTGTTCCATGCATTATTGAACCATACCAATATTATCATAATAAAAAGAAACGACAATAATTTCCTTAATAATTTGTGTTTTATTCAAAATCAACATCGGCCTTTAAAATTTAACTACCCTTTTTATATATAACGTACATAAATATTTTTGAAACCCCCCCCGAAATATATTCCTGGAACCGCCCCTGGCTGGCAACGAGCATCAACTTTACACATGTACCGGCATGTCAACGTAGATAACAACTGTGTGTTTGAGTGCGTCGTCTGTCCACATAGTGCCGTGCGTGTGCGTGTGTGTGTGTATGTGTGTTTGTGTACCAAACTAGGTAGTATACTCCATGGAGAATGCAAAAGATTTTATTTGGATTTCGATGTGGATTAAACAATTGAGAATGGATTAAATGTGTTTGCGTAAGTGTGTGAGTGAAACAGTTTGTGTATGTGAACCAGTGTATGCTTGTTTTTGTGTGCGCTTGGGTCTCAGTGCCTCTCAATATAATGGCTAAAGGGATTGAATTGGATTTGAATTCTCTGGACATTACTTAATGAGCTTACCGAAGCATGTTTGTGCGTGTTTTATACAAGATTGCACACACACACACACACTCACGCATATTGTGTATGTTGTGCTGTGATAACATTTGGAGTTTCTTGTTTATTTTGATATTTATTTTTTTTTTGCTATTTTGAAGGGTGAACTAATGCAAGAAATTAAATTACTTGCGACATAAATGGAAGCTTTGAAGCTCAAATGTTGAAAGTTAGCTCGAAATGGTTTTCTTCTTCTTTAACTTCAATCCAAATATGATGAGACATTTGGCCTGTATGAGTTTATGAAGCATGAAATTGTACAAGTTCTAACAAGGCAAATATAAATTGGCTTAAATAACGGTTTACCTGCATATGTCTGAGTTTTACTTAAACTTAAAAGGATTTCCATGTTTTTGTCAAAACGAAAAAAAAAGAATACATTCATACAGCATAAAAGGCAGGTTCAAGATAGCCAGACAACATTATTTGTGAGCTGCATAAATTTTGATAAATCTTGATTTGTAAAGTGATTTACGACAAACCTATTGATTACGCATGTTTTGAGCCAATTCATTATGCTGGCTGGCATAACATAAATGGTCAAAATAGCAACAACAATATACAGGTACGTATATATAATTTGCGTTAATTAAGATTAATCAATATCACCTTAACAATGCGATAACTGTTGACAGGAATTAAACCTAATTCAGTGTGAACAAAATATATTCTTCCACGCAAGCAAATCAAAAGACCCCATAGCTAAGGGCAGTTTTGAAAGAAATTATGGTTTTTAAATGAATAAAAACTTTACATTATTACATATTAATTTTAAACATATTGAAAAATAATGAACTTTTGCTATAGTCCAGACAAAACTTTGCCTTTAAGGCAACACAAATGTCTGCAATCCCATAATCTTCCGCTACATAATCATTAAACACACATTTCTCAGCAATTGTTAGATACATATGTATGTGTTAATATGTTGTTGTTATCCTGACGAGGTATAACCAGCCAAACATCATTATCATAATTTGAAAATATTAATGTTACCATATTCATCGGATGCAACAGAAATATCACTCTTGCACACAACGTAAAACAACAAAAAATAACTACAATAAGCAATGCATCTATTAAGACAACGACAACAACAATAACAACAACAACTCCAACTACTGCATCATTGTAAATTTTCATCTACAACGTTGTTTGAAAAGCAGTCGAGTAAGATTTTAATGGATTTCAAAATAAATAATTTTCCCCATTTCCAGACGTTGAACTGAAATTACAGTTAACGTACGCAGCAGAACAAATACGATGGAGCTAGTGTATACTGTAGATGTGTGTTCTGACAGAGGCGGCTAGCATAAGGAGCACTAAAATGCCTGAATTATGTGTCGTAATGAAGTTAAATAGAATAAGACTCGAGTTATTTTTTGCTTTGAACTAGAAATTTCGGAGTTGAACCTTTTCAGACAAAACTGCCTTGGTTCGAAATTGAGTTATAAGCACTTTTACATTGGTCAAGAATTGAAAGCAATTTCTTTTTCACGTTCTCTTTTGAACCCAAAAAAATTCACAGTACAACACAAGCTTACCGGAAATTTACCCCCCCCCCCCCACCCTATTCTCAGTCCAAAAATTACTTTCAATTCTTGATTAATGTTAAAGGGATCCTAAGCATCAGTTCGAAAGTAGAGGGAGCCAAGTAAAGCATGTGTAGGATATTATAAGCATCGCCAAAAGTTGTAGAAACATGTACAGTTCAATCTAAGGTAATTATTATTTATGCCCTCAAGTTACTCAGTTATAATCATAAATTTTAACTAGGTATATACTTAATCATAGATAGGGTGGCTGATGAAAGGAGCTAAAAAAAAACATAATCTATTTATTGCTTTATTCTATTTTTTCATTTCGTTTTTTTTTTTTTTAGATTGATCTTTAAATTTAACCCTATTCATGTCAGGCTGTGTCTTTGGGTCACTATTCAATTTTAAACCAATATAAATGATTTAAAACTTGTTTTAAAGCAAAATAAGTTAAATGTATTTTATGTACATATTTATTATTGGTCATTCTGTTTTTGTAATATACAATTAATTTTTTTTATGTTTCGATAATATTTATTTATTACACAAAATCTTAATATTTGTATACGGCCTTTTTCATTATTTATATTAAACAAATTTTTCGAGCTCTAGGCCAAGCATGTTGACAACAAGACAACATGCAGAACAAAGAAGGCAACAACCAATAAGAACAACAACGGCTCGGCATATTGGCAGTATATGTAGAACCTAAGTAGCTGGAGTGGATCACAGTGAAAAAGTCATACAAAGCTACTGATGAGTTGGTGTAGCGGCCAATGAAACAGTCTGTATAGTCAAGCTGTGTGATTTGCTCTATACAGAGCCGTTGTTGTTGTTGTTGTTGGTTGTTGCCTTCTTTGTTCTTCATGTTGTCTTGTTGTCAAAATGCTTGGCCTAGAGCTCGAAAAATTTGTTTTCAATATATTACACAAAATATAAAAAAATAACATGAACTGTCACGTAGTGACTCTTAGACACTGGTATCTGCAAAAGACGTGATAATGGAAAACTCATCATGAAACCCAGCTTCGAATGCATCGACAGTATAATCAAAGAAGAGGCGTCAACGTAACTGTTCCTCTCTTATAAAAAAGGACGATTTTATAAGCAATTCCGTGGTAATAGTCAGAAACCCATGAGTAACGAGCATTCACAGAAAAGTGTAGTTTGCCTTAAATGTACAAATAAATAGTTTAATAACAATTTCCACATTAATTTCATTTTTCTTTTTAATAAAATAAATTAATTCTCCATGAACGATATCTTGTATTAAACTTTCCTTCTTTCAATAATATAATTATGTTTTTTGTATTTTAGTGTCTCTAAGTCATACCGAGACAGTTTACGTTATTCAGATAGCGTGACATGAATAGGGTTAAAGAAAATGTAGTTTGAGATAATAAGATAACGTTTAGATAAAGAATAATAGAAAGAATAAAACAGAATAATCTTGGAATATTTTTTTAAAAATTCATCATGCTGATTAACTCTCATCCGGATTGATTTTGAAGTGAAACTTCTTTAGTCGCTATGGGGAGTAAGACCGACGAATCAATTCGCCGATGAAACACTTCGCCGTGAAACGCTTCGGCGTGTTTTTCACATAGTGTTACGCAGAATTAAATAATTATGATAAAGTATGGACACAGTAGCTTTTCAACTGCATGGTTCATACATTGAGTAAATATAATATTACCAAAAAAATTCACCGCATATGGAGCATATCTTTGATATTCATATTGAAAACATCAACCTTAAATAAAAAGACAAACACTGACTGCTGTTAAGTAACAGAGTTGTAATGCACAACATTTTAAAGTATATTTCAAACTTCTGTGCAGTAATTTCAGAAAATCGAAACGAGAACTGTACAACATTCGGTTGGTTGCACACTCTTTAACCACTGAAGAGCAGATTGCAACTATGCATGTTTAAAAAACAGTGTGTCAATCAAGAAACAAAGAGTAGACAGAGTATATTTCTGTATTGCATTCATTTTCCTTATATCTTTATATTTTTGATACAAAATTCTACATATCATATAGTTTTATGATACAGTATGACGGAATAGGATGATAGTATGGTATGGTATGGTGGTATGATGATCTTGGAATGATGGTATGGTATGGTATGATATGATGGGTTTGGTGTGATTGTATAGCTCTGAAGTTGTTCTTATTTGTCTTATTAACATTAAACTTTTCGAAATAGTATTAAAACAGATTTAATTAACACTTGTCATTATTTGAAATGGGATTTTTTAAGACTAAATGAAAGAGTAAATCAATTAACCATTTAAAAAACTTGTTTTGGGTTAAAGTTTCACTTTTACCGTGCGTTGTGGCCACACACATATTTTTTTAAAAAAAATTGTTCATGCTAATTAATTCTCATGCGAATGACTTTTTTTAATACATTTAAGTATTAGCCAAGTCATCAAATTTATGACACATGTAAAAATCCCAAGTTTTGAAAATGAAGATTATGAATGATACACTAAGGGAAAAAGATATTAAATTTATCCAAAAACTTATTTAATTTATCCAAAAAGCGAGTCATTTTTGCACCAATAACGCATTTACTTAAATCATAAATATTTAAAATTTATTTAAATACTTTTTTAATTAAATAAAATATTAAAATATTTAAAATAAAATTAATAAAAAATATATTAAAATTATGCACGAATATATTTAAATAGCTTTCAAATATTTACTATTTGAAAATAAAACCATTGCATTCAAGGAAAATTTATATAAAAATATTGAAATTGAAAACCAATTTATTTGAATATTTCCCACGAGCTGCGTCCATATCAATCGCCATTTAGTGGTATATTTTATTTTCTTTTTGTGAAAAAATGATTTGTGAGTGCGGTGGTGAGTGCGATGCATGATGAAATCATGTAGAGTGTAGTGAAACTCTTGAGAAAATACCGAGTTGTCTCTCCACCTTACATGAACTCATCATGCATCGCACTTACCACCGCACTCACAAATCGTGTTTGCCAAATATCCATGCTATATTACCCTTGCAACATTAACTAAATGAGAACTATAAGAAACCTGCAACTGCCTGTGCAAAGAAACAGAGTGCGATGCTGCTGCTGCTTGGTGGCTGCTTGGCAGCTGTATGGAATATGTGTGTCAGTGTGTGGCATAAATAAAATTTAAATACGGGAAAAAAACGAGTCGTAAGGAAAATATTTGATTTATCCACGTAAATATTTAAATGAAACATATACTCAGGCGTGGATAATGTTAATATGCGTTATTTCCCTTAGTGTAATTATGATATTTAAAAATTAAGCAGCAATAAATATTTTCTTTTAAGCTTTGATTGAATTCATCTTTATAAATGATTTTAACGCAAAAAATTCATTATTGAACTAAATTGCATCCATAACTGAATATACACTACCCAATAATAACGAAATTCTGATACCAAACAAAAATTTTAACAACTGAGCCAAAATTTCAGGTCAATTTCATAAAAAACAAAAAAAGATATAAACATTTTTAGCAAAACATGTTAGCAATTTGATGAAAAATCTTGATGAAGGTTTATTTTGCTGAATTCAGTTTTAACCGTTTATGGAAGGTTAAAGCTGAATTATGGTTATTCACATAAAATTTTGAAAATGACGTCTTTCTTGAATAAAACCTTTAAAAAAATCTTCTAATTTGTGGTCAAGTAGTTATTTCGGTTATTCCACGGATAATGAATTCTATGTTCCGTTCTCATTCGAAACAGTATCGGAACATTGGGTGAAATGTGAATTTTTTAATTGAAAGCATTCATGCTCACGAGTCTTAGATAACGTCTCGGAATAAATTTTTTTAAGCGGTAATGAGTTTAACTCTTTGTAATAAATATTTTAGCAAAACTATTTATCTTTCAAGTTTTCTTAAGAGTAATAAGGAAAAACAAATATGATAAATGACGAAATATAAGAAAATATTAAGCAAAGAAAAAACATATTGGATGGTATTGTGGTTTAAGTTGATGCACCAACTCAAATTTATTCGCACGTAAACCCAAATCTTTACGCAGAATTTTCCACTTGGTGGATACAGAAACAGCGCCGAATTGACAAATTCGGTTTTTCGGTAATACTGCGGCTCACAGCACCTATGATGTTTTTCGTTCGAACATTTGGGGTCTTCCCTTGTGCAGCTTGTCGAGGAGAGAATATAGGTCAGTTTCTGTACCCACTTCAAGTAACTTGAAGTTATTTTTACACACAATATTCTTACACTGAAAACAAATTTCAATATGTATTAAATAAAAAAGACACAGTTCGGATAATATCGAAAATTTAAACGTAGAATTCCTTTTTATGCAGTACTAGAGAAAATTGTATAATATAATAATATATTATATATTGTATAATAATACAAGGAAACATTGAAAACTGCTTATTTTCTCTTCTACAAGAAAACATCTCCTGTCAAAAAAAGGTGTTTTTGAAAATGCATCTGCAGCTCCTGAAGTTGTTTTAACGTAGAATACGTTATACGGGGGTGTTGATCTGGAGCACAAAATTTTGAGAAAATGTTTGTCACTTTCATTATAAGTTTTTAATACTTTATGCATGCATTGAAGAAAATTCAAGTATGGCCATAACATATTTAATATGTCTTCTTTTGATTCGTATTTAAATAATCATATTGCTACGTATAATTTTTTTGATTCTATAAGTAAATCAAAATTTAACTCCTTCAAATTTTGTATTAATTTTCATATGCTTTGTATTTTATGTATTATAACATCATGTGTAAGAGCAGTACGATTATCTGTGTGTTCATCACAGAACCAGTGTGAGAAAGAGAAGAAGTATAATGACGAAGTAGCGAACGATGTGTACATACACAACATTGATAAGCGAAGCAGAGAAACAAAATTGTGCTTACCCAGTTGGCCACGTCTTTAAGACATCCTCAATGTCTTACAGCCTTATTCATAAACACATTTTAGAGGCAGCGTAACTTTAAACGGGCTTTAAACAAGAAAACGTTATTCATAAACATTTTTCGTAGTTGTTTAAGAGCTGCGTAACTTAAAGGCCGAAATTGGCGTTTAAAGGTTACGTAAATACAACCATGGTTTTTGTTTGTCTTTTCTTTTAATATCAAAGACATGCTCCATATGCGCCCTTTGCAGCATTTTTTTATGCGGCGGCCATTGTAAATCCATAGGAATTTTTAATTTTTGTAGAGATTTTCTATAGTTCAGACACAAACCTTACAATCATAAGCAGAAAATGAAAAAATGTTTATGAATAACAATGTTAGCAAGGTTGCATAGAAGCTGCGTAAAGCCTTAAACAGTGCGTAACTAAACATGCGTTTAAAGGTTGTTTAAGGAAATCTATTGAATAAGGCTGTTAATGACTAACGTATTCTACGTCTGACCTATGCGCCCGTGTTATCTAACACAGGCTTGAGCTTTTTTTTTCACTTCAACATTGTTTGTGTTTTCAATGGCTGATTGTGAGCGCTCTCTTTTTGAGAATATTTTTTGATACAAAATGGTTTCCCAAGGAACTGTCAATGCTATCTTGTAATTATTATACCATGGAAATAACAACTCTGAGAAATATTCGTGAAACGATAAGATTCCATCATCGACACGATATTGCGTTCGCAGCTTCGGCTCCATAAAGGCAACTACTACAACAACAACATAAGGAGCTACTGAAGCTGATTTTTTCATACAAAAATGAGATTTTTTGTCTTAGATTTTTACTTTAAGTAACTTTATTGAGGAAGTGAATAAATCCAAACTTTATATTCGTTTCATTCATCGCATAACTGATATTTCTGCATATTAAGGGGTGTATTTGTACCCCAAAGAGTTCACAAAAACATCAAATGTTCTTGAAAAAATCTGTTCAATTAAGTCCATACAAAGTGCGCTGTAAGACGTAATTCTACGTGAAAAAATTGAAACATTTTGGTTTTTTTTTTTTGTAAGAACGCAAAATTTGACAAAACATTTTGTAAAATAAAAAACGGGCCGCCTCATATTTGCAATTTTTTTGTTTTTAATTTAACCACTGTTATGTCAACTTTGAGCTCTAACAGTGCCAAGGTACGGAAATTTCCAGTTGCCTTGTTTTTTAACATGTTTGATGCTTACAAAAGTGCTAATTGTTTTGTAACCATTGAATTGAAATTATTTTAAATTAAAAAACCGGTTTTAACTGCTTTTTATAATTCTGAGTTGAGAAGTTGACATTGAGATAATTTGAGGGCTGTGGGATCTAATAATGGTGTATATTTTGCCAGTTATTTTAGTATATTAAATTTTACCGTTTTGATAAAGTCCCTTTGTATGGGAGGTAGGTTTGGTTTTCATCCGAAAATTACGGCTGTAATCGTGATCACAGACAGATAGACGGATAGACGGACAAACGGACAGACAGACAGATGGATGGATCATAATATTATTCATATCATTGTATTGTATCATATCAATTCTAATATTGTTAAATTATGAAAAAATAAAAATTTCTTAAAGTTAGAAATTCTTAACTTAAAATTTCGCTATAGCAGCTTTTCTCATTTCTTAGTTATGGGCTTAAATATATTTCACATATATGGGAGGTGGTATACCTACATGTCCAATACCACCGAAATTTTGCAGAAATATTAAAGATCACATATTAGTTGTCTACCGATAGTTCTATTAGCGTTGCTGTTAAAGTACAGCGCAAAATGTGTTTAAGTTGTATGGCAGATGCTACGCCCACTTGTTTAATTGAGCCGAAATTTTGTTTTTTGATGATTTGATTTGATGATTTTGATTTTTTAAAATCAAATACTACACTAAGGGAAGAAAATATTAAATTTATCCAAAAACTTTTTTAATCTATCCAAAAAGCGAGTCATTTTTGCACCAATAACGCATTTACTTAAACCGACTACGTAAATATTTAAAATTTATTTAAATACTTTTTTATTAAATAAAATATTAAAATATTTAAAATAAAATTAATAAAAAATATATTCAAATTATGCACGAATGTATTTAAATATCTTTCAAATATTTACTATTTGAAAATAAAACTATCGCATTTAAAGAAAATTTATATAAAAATATTGATTTTAAAAAACGACATATTTAAGTTGAAGAGGAGGAAGAAACGAGGAAGAAAAGAGGAAGAAAAGAAGAAGAAAAGAGGAAGAAAAGAGGAAGAAAAGAGGACGAAAAAGTAAGAGAAAGTATGAAGCAAATATGCAGGTAAGTGACAACCGTTGCAAGATATTTTTGAGAAAATATCGAGTTGTCACTCCACCCTACATAAATTCATCATCGCACACATCACCCATCGCAATCACAAATCATATTTACCAAACGTGCATTATATATTATCCTTGTAACACAAACTAAACGAGAACTATAAGAACCTGCAACGGCAAGAAATAACTGCAGGAACAGAGTGCGACGCTGCTGCTGCTTGGCGGCTGCTTGGCCGCTGTATGGAATGTGTGTGTAGGTGTGTGGTATAAATAAAATTCAAATACGGGAAAAAAACGAGTTGTAAGGAAAACATTTGATTTATCCACGTAAATATTTAAATAAAATTTATACTGAGGCGTGGATAATGCTAATATGCGTTATTTCCCTTAGTGTAGATGTCTACGTTTGATTTTGTCATCGTAGTTTATCTCATATCGTAGATATAACCCAAGATGTGCTTTAGTTGTATGGCAGCTGCCACGCCCACTTTTCAAAAATTTCTGAAATACCGTTTTCTTTACTTTTCTATACCCAAAACATCGAAATCTGTAAAAAAAAATCCACAAAAGAATTCTCTCCATCTAACTTGTTCCAATCGCATCACTGTGGGTCGTTACAAATATAACTTTAATTTTTTTTCTAGAGAGAATATCTTTACAAAATTTAAGGAGGTAATTTTTTAATGTAAAAGGAATCGAAATATGTAAAACAAAAATTGATTTTTTGAAAATTATTCATGAGAAAGTCCCCTTAAAAATCATCTGTGCACACCACTGGATGAAGCACATGTCTGCGAAAAGTTGTGTCTGTAGGTGTTTACAGCAGCATTCTCATTAATAATATAATTAAAAATTGCTGCTTAATTGAAATGAAATACATATATTATGTGCGTTACAGGCATTACATTTAATAATGACAAGAATTAATGTTTTCTTATGTATCAGCAGAATATTTAGCTATTCGTCATAAGAAATCTTTTCCAAGACTGAATCTTCATTATTGACCTTTGTCGTACTTATTGATTTTCAAAGAAATCGGAGAAAAAGAAGAGTTCTCTTGATAAGACAAAATGTAAAAGATTATCCTTTAGAAAAAGGCATAAATATCTAAATGAAAATTATTGAAAACTAAATGTATCGAAATATATAAAGTAGAATACATAAATTGCGAAATATAAAAAATATTTAAATTTAAAAGAAATATTTATAAACTAAGTTGAATAAAACTGAAATAAACTCAAACTAAAAAATAACACAATTTTCTAAAGTAAAAAGAAAAAAAAAAAAATCTTTTTAATTTGCAAAAACCTTCGACAATTTAAAGAATCAAGTAGATTTCAATTATTTTTACGACTATTCTCCAACGCTATAGATTTACAAGTTGCACCGTTTTGTCACCAATAGATCTGCACAAAATGGCTTAGGCTCTATTAATGTCGCATTCAATTCTAAATTTACAACAACGACAGACTGTAATGCTCATTGAATGACTTCCTTCGTTGGATTATTTTTACTTTTTTATCTTTCTATTGGCATTGTTTTCGGCACATTATGCGATTAAATGCGTTTTACACAAACATAATCGAGTCAACATTCTTATTTTGCTTCTTATTGATTTATAATAATTCGAATTGTTGGCCATTGTTATTTGAACACCCGGCGGGCGTGAGCGGAACAAAACTCTAATCAGTTGAAATAATCAGTGCTCGACAACAAAGGACGAACAATTTAAAGGATAAAAGTAAATAATAATAAACCAAACGTAAATCAGGCTTTTAGCAGAAATTCAAAAACAACAACCACAACAACAACACAACAACAACAACAATAACAACAACAACAAAAAATTCTAAAACAATACAAATAACAAAAAGATGAAAAACAAAACCAATGCAAAACGTTAAATACAGAAAAATCAATTTTTCCAAAGTACAAAACCAAGCAAATGAAACAAAACAGAGAAGAAAATCCAAATAGAATTCATTTCAAGAGCATTTGGTGATGGAAAGGGAAAAAAATTCAATAAAGTTCACGAACGAATCTCCAAAGTAATCGAATTCATAAATTGTTCCTGCTACAGCTCCATACAACTTAACAGCAGCAACAAAGCGACGCGTCGTTCAAAAGCATTATTTTGCTGCTGCCACCAAGCCAAGACCCATCAATAGCATACCATATCACACTAACTCACTTTCATCCAACCAATCAACCACCCACACCATCCACCACCACCCACCATACAACATTATGTTGTTTTACTCGAATCGATTCTAGATCCAACGAACAAAACTATGAGGCAGCAAACCAAATGCCAATGAAACAGCAGCATAGTAGGTAAAATCCGTCAAGGACCATGATGTTCTTCCATTCATTGTACAAGAGCACACCGACAATGCCAGCGTAAACCATTACCAAGCACCATGAAAGAATAATAGAAATTTATTTGATTAGAAAATATCGAATTTTTCATATAATATTTGAAATGCTAGATTTCATCAGTGTTGTTTGAACAATGTTCAATAGCATTTCTGGCACGGGAGCAACATTAAGAAAAAAAAAAAAAAAACGCTGCTATACTACTCATTGATGGGTTAAACACGCGAGTAGTAAGAAAAAAAGCTCTCCCTAGTAGTTTGCGCAAATAATGCAATAATTTCTATCAGGAGTTTATTGATTTCATTGTTGGGTTAAATAGGTATCATGTTTCGTTTTGAGTGGATGTGGATACTAAATAGCCTTTCTTGTAATAACAACAACAAAAACAACAACAGCAATAACGAAAAACAACCATCTTCCACTCAGATCTCATTCGAAATCTGAGTAGAGTCGGCAAGATGTCAATATACTGAGAAGAAAAGTCTCGCTAGAAGATGGCGGGAAAGAATTTGGCAAAAGGTGATGGTGTGATGATTAATTTCAAGCACTCAGACTCATTGAAGTTAAGTGCTTGATTGGCAGATTTCAGTCACGGTATCATCTTTACTTAGGTAATTGAATAACAGTTAGAAGTTTGTCCTTAGAAGGACAAGGTGCTTGGGGGCAAGGTAAATAAATTGAAATAGTTTCTGATTTCATTAATTGCAATTAATTTCATTAAAATACATTTTCTATCAGACTAATAGCTATACCTTGAGATTAAATAGAAATAAAATTGAGGTAGGATGAGGTTTCTCAAGAACTGAATAAAACAGGCCAATATACTTTGTATTTTAAATAAATGCAAAAATACGCCTGCAAATAAAATGAAAATGAAATGATATATGTAAGATATTTAGTTAAGAATGTCATAAATAATTAATAAAAATCTCATTTATAAGCTTTCGATATATACAGTAGGCTGTCCCAGGCAAAGCTCTAAAGCCTATAACTTCAGCACGGCAAGAGTTAAATCAACAATTTTTTTAAATTGTTTAGAATTTTACCATAGTTCAAAGTGCATCATTACATTTTTTATTTTGATGAAATTCTTAAAAGTTATGAAGCGGTTTTTAAAAATTTACGCAAATTTCACGAAAAAATAACATATTAATCTCCGAATTGTCAAAAAAAAAAAAAAAAAAACAAAAAAATGCCAACTCTTCTGATGTATGTACATTAAAGTAAAATTGGATATTTGTCTTTCCAAATGATGACTCAAAGACTTAGAAAATGTCTGTTATTGACCAACTTATGCTTGAAATTCAAAAAAATTTCCCAAAAACCTGATTTTTGGGGAAAATCCGATTAGCGGGACCTTTAAGGCTCTTTTAAAAAATCTGAAAAAAATCTCAAAAATACTTCACCCTATAAACTTTCAAACAAAGGTTGAGCAACTATGAAATTCGAAAAAAAAACTTTTCATTTGGGACACCCTACTATATCGACGGTGCTTACGAAAAAAATCTTCCGACAGAAAATTGCGGCGAAGAAAATTTCTTTATTCAAAATGCGGCGGAAAAAATCACTTTTATCAAATTCGGCGAAAAAAATCACTTTTATCAAAATGCGGCGAAAAAAATCACTTTTATATAAAAATCATTTTCTGTGTAAGATAATCAAATCAACTGTAAGGAATTATAAAGATGAAATAGAAATAATTATTTGAAAATATAATTGTTTTCAGAAAAATTGTTCCCACTCCTTGAAAAATGCAGCGTTGTTAACGCGTCGCGTTTAAAGAAGAGATAGTCTTCGTAGGAACCGTCGATATAGCTATTCACTTTTATATCTCTTCATAACAGAGATAATATTTTATCTCTAATGACATATTTATAACATAGCTTTCCAAAGGTATTAATATTTTAACGAAATGGTAAAAGGCAAAAGTTAAAAGGTAAAAGGTAAAAGGTAAAAGGTAAAAGGTAAAAGGTAAAAGGTAAAAGGTAAAAGGTAAAAGGTAAAAGGTAAAAGGTAAAAGGTAAAAGGTAAAAGGTAAAAGGTAAAAGGTAAAAGGTAAAACGTAAAAGGTAAAAGGTAAAAGGTAAAAGGTAAAAGTTAAAAGGTAAAAGTTAAAAGGTAAAAGGTAAAAGGTAAAAGGTAAAAGGTAAAAGGTAAAAGGTAAAAGGTAAAAGGTAAAAGGTAAAAGGTAAAAGGTAAAAGGTAAGAGGTAAAAGGTAAAAGGTAAAATGTAAAAGATAAAAGGTAAAAGGTAAAACGTAAAAGATACAAGGTAAAAGATAAAAGGTAAAAGGTAAAAGGTAAAACGTAAAAGATACAAGGTAAAAGATAAAAGGTAAAAGGTAAAAGGTAAAAGATAAAAGGTAAAAGGTAAAAGATAAAAGGTAAAAGGTAAAAGGTAAAGTAAATAGGTAAAGGTAAAGGTAAAGGTAAAGCAAAAAGTAAAAGGTAAATAGGCAAAGGTAAAGGTAAAGGTAAGGTAATAAGTAACAGGTAAATTGCAAAAGGTAAAGGCAAAGGTAAGAGTAAAGGTTAAGCTGAAGAAAAGATAAACTTAAGTTAATGCTCATAAAATACGCTGAAATATCCCGATTGCTTTGTGTTAATGAACGTATGATTTTTTAAGGGTGAAAAGGTGTTATTTGAAAATTTTTTTGTTTTTTATAAGATGTGTAAAAGTGAAAGCTTGTAAAGCGCCATATGTTTGCAAACAAACAATACATAAAAAAGGGATGGAAAAAGATATGTATGAAATATAACTTAAGTTATGAAGTGACTGTATACTTTTGCAACTTTTAGTTTTTCTGAAAAAAGTGGTTTCTTAGTTGGGGTCAGATGGTTGAAATTAATTTTTTTATTATCATATGTCTCCAGAATTATGAATATTAAAGATATACCCAATTTGGGTCATTATAATCAAACATTTTTTAATCTGAAAATATAAGTTTCTTTCAATTTCCTTTAAAGGCGAAAAATTAAAGGCAAAATTTTGTTTTTAATCAGTTGACTGTTGTGACGTTTGTAAAGTTAAACTAGTAATGAATGTATTATATTCGTCTTGTCTTGACTCGGTGGTTAAAGTTAAAATACTCCTACACTCTTGTTAAATGAACAATATCCAAAGCTATGAAGGTCTCGTTTTGTTGATGACGTCAGTTAACATGGGGTATATATCGGGTTCTCATACAATTGGGCTAAAGTTAAACCTCGTTTAAATATTAAATTATATCAATCATTGATTATACATCAAATACTTTTATTAATCAAGTGTTTATGTTTATCAAGTCAAGACATTAATTTTTGTGAAATCTCTGAAGGTTTTTCCGTTTTGATGACGTCACTTCGTATGCAAGCAAGCGTGATTTTCATTCGATTTTGACTTATTTCAAACTAAAAATATTTCATATTGCCTAGTATGCAGAATTTAAAGTTTTTAAGTGATTCATTTCTGTGGAATTTTTATGGATTTAAGTTTTTTGATAACGTCACGTTTTATGGGAGGTAGGCATGGTTTTTAGGCCGATTTTGACAATTTCAAACTTTGAGTGCGCATTTGGAATCAAAGTTTATATAAATTTCAAGTTTTTATGGAGTTTACCATTTTGATGACGACACTTTGTATGGGAGGTGGGTTTCATCCAATTGTGACAATATCAAACTATGAGTACGCGCTTAGATTTGGAATTAATGTTTATGTGAAAAATTTCAAGTATATAGATCAATTTTTGTGGTAAAATCTATAAAAATTCCACAAATTTAGATAACGTCACTATGTATGGGAGGTGGGCATATTTTTCATCGAATAGTATTAATTTTCATATTTTCACCTCCTTTTGTAAAAATGAGCTTGTAAATCAGATATTCATTACGATAGCTTTAAAATTACACTTAAAACGGCACACTGAGGAAAATTTGATCGTTTTAATTTGATCAAATACCGATAAAAAAAAAAAAAAAAAATTTTCACTTTTTCTAACTCAAAAAATTTGTATTTTTTGTGGATTTGTATAAACAAATGTGAAGATATTCGAAGGGTATTGTTGTATGCGGCTGTCTGCAGCTGTACTTTTTTCTGCATGAACTTAATAGAAGTATTTTACCTTTTGAAAAATATAAATTCGTTTTCCGACTCTTTCCGATTAATAGTATTTTTTTTTAACTGTATGAACTCAAAAGTGGAAAAAATTTTGTAAGTCGTATTTATTTTCTTTTTTAATTTTTTATTTACTCTTATTGTTTTTTCATTATTTATGCTTTGCCATTTTATATTGTTGTTGTCTAATGCAAGTACCCTAAATAAGACGGGAGAAGTTACTTTGTCCTTCTGTTCGCAATAAACTCATGATTCAAGTTACAAATATAAAATATTGTTTAGGATCATCAGGTTTTATCGTTTTGACACGTAGAGCGCTTTTAACTGAAATTAGAACCATGCCGAGGAAAAAAACAAAACAATTTCTTTAGGAAATTATGGAAGTACTTTTGCCCGCGGATAGCTGACACAATAATGAAATTGAAAATGAGTCATCATCTGAAGTAGAAGAACCATTTTGGGATGACTTAATTCTGGCTTGATTCGTCAGACTGTGGTTATGATTTTTTTTTCATTTTCATTTAATGCTACATTTTTTAATCTTTTTTTATTTAATTTTTAAAATCCTAATCAACTATTAAACTCTTTTTCTCTTATATAATAATGATTGTCTTCCTACTAGGGATACGGGCTTCAGAATAACACAAAAAAACAAAACTTAGGGTCTTATATGACCTAATTGCCATGCGTGGTTAAGGGTAGAAAAAAATTAAAAAATACGTGTTTGATTATTATGCATCTAAAATTTCATTTGAATTTTAAATGGAAATAATGAAGAGGGTCATATATGACCCAATACTGATAGAAGGTTAAACAAAGTAAAATTCAGAAAACGAATATCATTTTGTACTATTTTTCCAACAAAATCAGTTAATGATCTACTTGAGAAAAAGTAGAGTTGGGTCATATATGGCCCATTGGTAGCACAGGGTTAAGGATAAAAAAACAGTAAACAAATATCATTTAATATAATTTTTTCAACAAAACAATTTTAATGTTCGCCTAAAAAAAAAAATTGAGGTGAGTCTTATATGACCCGATAGTCGCACAGGGTTAAGGATATGAAAAATCGAAAAACGTTCATGATTAGAAACTGTATATCGAATAAAATAACTTTGGTCGTATAAATCCATCAAATACCCTATAGTGCGCCGGGTAGATGGTCAGACAGAAAGATATTGCTTAATCAACTCAAGTCACCACCTGAGTCAAGCTATTCAATAATACATATATTCTTTTATATACTAATTACCCACGCATTAAGCATGGGGGTGTAAAAATGTTGAAAACTACACACACACTTCTTCAATATTTACAATAAATGCCTTTATTTTTACAAAACATCCTCCAAAAAATATCCGGCACTGGCCTGACAGTATTTGTACTTTTTTTATAAAAATAAGAGGAACTTATCTTAATTAAGAAATAATTTTATTTTTATACCCATTCAGTCATCCTATTGTTCTATTACTCACGACTTTTTAATTTATATCCACTGTTCAGCAGTAAATTTGTACTATTTTAGGCTCCTCTTATGGTGTGGTTGTTAATTTCATCACCACATATACGTTCCGTTTCCCATTTTCCATTAATGTCGGAGAAGAAAAACCCAAAGCTTTTCGTCAAATTAAGTGAATTTCCTTTATTTATTTGTCAAAAAAGTATTTCAAAGAATTAATTAAAATTTATGCTAGAGCTACATCGAAATCCTTTATAACAAGTATGCAAACAAAAACACAAAAATAAACCTATAGACGGACTGTATAGACTACAACAGCTATATACCCTGAAGGAAATTTTGAAATACAAAACTTTATTTAGTTGTTAAGTTTCTTTTAGCCCTGAAGGGGCATAAGGCGCCTATTAAAAAGAAAAAAATAGACTTCGTAGGTAAAGAACTAAATGTTGTCATGAGAAGAAAATGTGACTAAATACAAGAAAATGTAGATAGATAAAGTCATTGAGTTCAATGATCACTTATCGAAAATCTTAAGCGTGTAGATAAAATTTAGATTATTTTATTCCGAAAAGAAGTACATTGGCTTGTAGTACTTATCAAGATTGTTAATTCAATAAAATACAATCGTGTCTTAAGTAATTTTCAAATAACGTTATGTATCTATTATACTCGCATTTTCCACTGGGTCTTACATACAGAATACAAATATGCCCAAAATACACCCACATGTGGACACAAGAAACTCATGTTAAATAATTCAGTAGATTCGGAGAACGTGGATACAGCAACGCGTTCATTATGTTGACAGAATTACCTTAAAGCCACATCCGCGTCAGTTCAACGGCTCTACAAAGAATTCCAAAAACAGCAGGAGAAGCTGCGACGCAAGTAGCAGCGACTCAGGTGATACTGTCATCAGTTACTGAACAACGTTGTCAACAGCGTGCCCAACAACATTCAAAAGCATCGCATCAATGATGTGTTAACGTTCATTTGATGCCTTCGAAGAGGACGATATTAAGCGGATTATTTTTAGATTGTAAGTTTCTGTGAAAATGTATGTAAATGTAGGAAATGAGTTTTTACCTTATTACAAGATGGAAGTGTGTGTCAGTGGGTTCGGCTTCGGGTGATGGGTGTGTAGATTTTGCGTGTGGGTTTTGTGTGTGGTACGTGAGTGGCACGTGGATATGGTAAGGGTTTTTTTTTGTGCGCAGCTGAAGGGTTGAGTGTGACTCACGTAAACCATGAAATTAAATTAAGAGTGCTTAAATATATGGCTGGCTTTCACAAGATTTATTTACAAGTTGTTGAACTGGATTCTTTTAGAACACAGTGAAAAATTGATTTTATTTTTTTTGGAATATCAGAATGAGGTGCTGAATGATGTGTGTGGAAAAAGTTATATATTTGGTCACAAACATACAGTCTGGCTCTACTAAAGAAAACAGTCAATCAAAATTGGCCCATAAGTGACCATTCTCCTCAACAGGGCTGTAAAAAATCAATTTTCACAATTTTTTTTTTGGAAAGACAAATCAAGCAATCAGTTAAAATCCTTTTGCCAATGATTTATTATATATCTATATAAAGCTAAATCTATATAATTTTGGGATCGAACTCCTGCTAGAATCAATTTGATTCGGAACGTTTTACCAGTTCCTCCTTGCGCATCTAAGAAAAAGATTTCTTCGATCCATTTTTGTCAGTTTGCATTATTTAATCGTAAATCCCTTTTTGTTCAAGCGATAGCTTAGCTATTCGATTGCACATACGAGAAAAGATCACATGTGTTGTAATTGATACACATTGCTTTTCTTTTGATATATATATAGATGGGCGGTAGCAGTGTTCGTTGCAACATTTTAATATAAAGTGACCGCCAATTGGTCCCATAGCACCAACATATCAAGTTTCTCTATAAAAACATATGCAACTCAGGAATTATAACGAATTCTGAAAAGTGGGCGGAGATAAAGTTCGACCACTCCCATTTTTATCACAGTTTCCAACAGTAATCATACGAACTAAACTATCAGATTTTAGTCTAATACCATCCAAACCATCTGAAAATAGCATTTTTATTGATTTGTGGACGGTAAAAGAGGGAGTGGCAAAATTTATATAAAGACACGACCCTATTCAAATACACTGTTGTGCCAAAATTCCAATGCAATCGGTGTAGAACTTTCGGAGATTTGCGGTTTTGTACAAACATACATTTACATTTTTATTTATATAGATTGAGTTACAAAAAAGAGATTTTTCATTAACATTTAACCCTCCCTTCCTCGCGGTTAAAGTTGACGTGTAAAAAAAAACATGCATCAATGGCGAGAGAGTTTTTGTCTGCAAATCTCATTTGAAATCAAAAATGGAATATCTGGAAATACTACACTAAGAGAAAAAATATTAAATTTATCCAAAAACTTTTTTAATTTATCCAAAAAGCGAGTCCATTTTGCACCAATAACGCATTTGCTTAAATCGACTACGTAAATATTTAAAATTTTTTAAATACTTTTTTTAATTAAATAAAATATTTGAATACTTAAACAGAATTAATAAAAAATATATTAAAACTATTCACGAATTTTTTTAAAATATCTTTCAAATATTTAATATTTGAAAATAGAAATATCGCACTTAAACAAAAAATTTATATAAAAATATTGAATTTTAAAAACAACATATTTAAATTCAACAAAAATTAAAATTTATAAGAAGCAAAATATGCAGGTAAATGACAACCGGTGCAAGACTTCCGTCAGAAAATATCGAGTTGTCACTCCACCCTACATCACTTCATCAAGCGATCATCCATCGCACTCACAAGTCACCTTGGCCAAAAATCCAGGCTATATTACGCTTGCAACAAAAACTAAACGAGAACTATAAGAAACCTGCAACTGCAAGAAATAAACTGCAGAAACAAAGTGCGATACTGTTGCTGCTTGTCGGCTATTTCATCTGTATAGAATATGAGTGTAGGTGTGTAGTATAAATAAAATTTAAATATGAGAAAAAACGAGTTGTAAGGAAAATGTTTGATTTATCCACGTAAATATTTAAATAAAATGAGTACTCAGTGTAAATACTTCATTAGTATAGTAGTATTTAGTTCGATAGAATATATATAATGGTATACTAATAATATAGGATGGTTTTTTAAAATTTCGAAAATAAACAAAATGGTGGACTTTAAAAAAAAAACAAAATTAGGTTATTGCCTTTTTTTCTACTTCTTTCTGCAATATCTATTGAACGGAATAAGATCAAAAAATATATAAAAATTAGCCTATTACTCCGTCAGGACATGTCTGACGAACAATCGGGGCTTATTAAATTGAATTCATCGGTGCGGCGAGAATCCATCGCACTATCTCGAAAAACACCGTTACGAGAAAAACGCATTTAAAGATTAAAGTAAAGTATAGGCTTCGACACACCCGCACTTAACTACGTGTAACTTTTTTTTTCTTCTGATTAATCCCTTCATTCTGTATCACGAAAAAGCACACCAACGATAAGCCAGACAAGTTAAGCTTTTTGAATGTAAAATAGCTTTTTGAATGAAAGAAAGTATTGCTGATCGTTTCTTTTTCGTCGTTCGTGCCTCGTTTCGTGATAGTAAAATGGGGTTAATAAAATGTTTGTGTTGCTTGCGACCACTTGAATCAAAATGTTACTCGTTAGACTTTATAATATTTACTTATTTGAGCAATTGTTATGAATAACCATATCCTTTCCAGTTCTTAAAATCAAGTAAGCCTTGATTTACAGCGGGAAAAACTTTGAAGAAAGCAGCTTGCAATCAGGGCTTTAGCCCCCCCCCAATTGGAGAATTTTCTGTATGGAAAAAAAAATGAAAAAGTCCAAAAAGACGCTTCAGCCCCCTCCCCCCTTTGGCATACAAAAGTATAGTTTCAGCCACCCCCCACCCTTTGGTGAATCCTAGATCCGCCACTGCTTGCAATTGTAGGTTAATATGGAAAATTTCGGTTTAAATATGGTTTAAATCAAAAAAGTATCGTGAAGCCTATAAATTCAATGAAAATCAATATTTAACATTTCCAATTCAACTTATCAACTTTTATCCCTTTTATGTCAAAATTCTAATTTGAAGTTTGAAAGTTTTTAAAATTTTCAAAGTTTAAAAAATTAAAAGTTTTAAAGTTTAAAAGTATAAAAGTTTAAAAGTTTAAAAGCTTAAAAGTTTAAAAGCTTAAAAGTTGAAAAAATTAAAAGTTGAAAAGCTTAAAAGTTTAAAAAAAGTTTAAAAGTTTAAAAGTTTAAAGTTTAAAAGTTTTAAAGTTCAAAAGTTTAAATGTTTAAAAGCTTAAAAGTTTAAAAGTTGAAAAAATTAAAAGCTTAAAAGCTTAAAAGTGTAAAAGTTTAAAAGTGTAAATGTTTAAAAGTTTAAAATTTTAAATGTTTAAAAGTTTGAAGTCTTGGAATGAATGTGACAAATATTAAATTCGAAATAAAAATGTGTATATTCTCATATCAGTGTCAATCTCAGAAATCATTTTATATTGATGTGTGTTATTTCTTTTCTTAAAAATAGGTTTTACTCGTAAAAATAAACACCCAACATCATTGAGAATTGACGTCATGAAACACATCAGTCTTTATTTTACCATCTGTTTACTCTAACTCTACTCAAAAAGTCTCAAAAGCGTCACAACAAGCACTGGAAATGTGAGAAGTTTAAGTAGAACTGTAATAAATTTAAAGTTAATATTTTTTTAGAAGTGAATTTTTAAGTAATTTAACGTCAATTTACTAAAAGAACAATTCCTTAGGTTTAACAAAAAATAAAAAAAAGAAATCAGTAATCTAGTCCCTACTTTCAAATTTAGAAAAAAATTGACTATACCAACTAATCAAATTATATTTCGGAGCATTTACAATATTGTCAATATGCCTTCAAAGACATGACTTAAGCTTTGTTATTTTTGGGAGATTTTCTTTTTAATTTTTGAGATTTCGTGGACTGTTTTTAGAACATGTGAATAGTTGCATGGATTTTATTAAAGGTTTCTTCTGGAACTAAATTGTTATAATTCCTGATTGCGATGAAAGTATTTTTTTCGATGGAATAAAATTGTGTGTGTGTTGCTTTAGAAATCTTCGAAGTTTAAAACTTTTCCAGAAGCTGCAGGGATATATAAATATGATTAGACTCCTTAGTGGCATTTGTTTCAGGAGGATGCAAAAAAAAAATAAGTAGCATTGTTTAAATATATGAGCAAATAGTTTTGAAAAATATTTGTACATGTCCACATAATTTGACAACCGCTCAAAAGAAGGCACGTGTCGATTCGTGCAAAGAAACATTCAAGATATACAATATCGGTGTTTCAAAAGACGTATATAAAATCGTATAAGTATCATGGGTCTATGCGTATAAGCCTGAAAGTAAACAGTAAGAGACTATATGGGTCTTTCAAGATGAACAAAATAATCCAACAAAAGTTGTTCAAACTCGAATCACTGTGAAGTAAATGGTCACCTGTTTCTTCTAAACAACTGGTCATATGGCCACAGTGCCACTTGAGACACGTATATTGGTCAATTCGAAATGGTATACAACCATTTGATTGCCAAGAGTATTTCGTGAAATAAGGAAAGCCAACAAGCGCCGAAGAATTGTTCTTGATCAAGACAATGCGAGCTCCCGCACATCAGACATTGGCAAAAAGAACTGCCAACGACTTCTTTTTTTCCGAATATCAAGGACGCAGTTTATGCAGTTTGGACAAAAATGTTCAATTCCAGAAGAAGCCATTGATGAGTTCAAAAACTATGTTTTGGAGATGTCTCAAGCGGAATGGAATAAATGTTATGACAAATGATGTATTTCAATGCTCTGTGCCAGTGTGTATTAGTCAATATCTGGAAATTTTCTTGGTTTTCTTTGTCCAATGTCATCGGATGGCAGTTTTATGTTGCCACCTGAAAAAATGTTGGAAAATTTAAAATGACACCTCTTGCTGAAAGGCTCTTTATAATATACGTGAAGCAACCCTTATATTATTCAAATTGGGAGATATACTGAATTACATACAATATTTAATGACATTTTTTCAGAAGTTTATTGCCTCGATGTTTTTATCTATATTTTATAATTGGTCACACAGTCAAACAGCGTTTTTGCAAAAGATGAACAATGATATATATCTAAAAGAGGATATACCATCGATTATTTCCGCTGTAGAAAGTCAAGGTACTGCATGTTTAAGTTCTTACCCATGTACACTGAAAGAATATATAGCTTACTTTGAGCTTTTTGTACCAAAAGTAATGAAAACTGTCATAGCTAGAGCTTTAAAATCTTTGAAAGTGTTGTTTTTAAATTTTTGACACTATTTTAAGCATCATCCCTTCAAAGAAGTTCAAGTCTCTGTATTACTGGTGCATTATCCACAACCCCAACTAGTGCTCTGAATGTCATGCTTCACCTTCCTCCTCTTGACGTCTTTGCCAGAGAGTGTGCTAACTCAGCAGCGCTCAGACTAATGGCGCTTTCGTTTCTCGATCAAAATGTCACCTCATTAGATGGCAACATTACGAAAATATTGCCATAGTCCCTGCGAAAATCTTGCATTTTTCATATGAGAAAAGAACAAGAAAAATGCCACACTGTCACAAATCAGCTGTTCGACTGTTTTCGTTTACTGCTGAAATCTATTTGATTGTGACGCACAATTATTAGAAGTAAAATTTAGCAATATTAAAACGAAGCAGCAAACAATTGAAAACATCCATTACATCCATTATAACGAAATCTGTATTTATGAATTGTAAACGATTTATAAAAATCCGCTGGGCAACGCTCACTCTTATACAGTTTTCTTTTCTAGTGGTAATGTTGCATTCCGCACTTACGATTTTACTAGGGTAGAAAATGGCGCACTTTTGCTGATCGGAGTGCAACATTTTGAGAAAAGAACACGCAACCCTATGAATATGCTGAGAAAAGAACACGAAAATTTGACAGCCCTGCCGCAGTGCAGAATAAATGCAACATTATCGCGAGAAAAGAAAACGCTATAAGACAATATAGAAATTGGATAGATAATAGCTGCGGTTACACGGTAGTTCTGAACTCGTCGGTCCCCGACAAAACAGATTACTTTGTGCCTTGTTTAAATCTTGAAAAGAACTAAGAAGTTCTCATCCCTTCACAGCTAGACTGGGCTAACAAAACCCCCTTTAAAATTAACGGAATTAAAATCTCTACAGACGAATCCAAGCTTCAAAAACAGGTAGGGAGAGGAATTTACTCCCAAGTTCTGGAAATAGAAGCTTCCTTTAGACTCCCAAACTATTGCAGTGTCTACCAAGCGGAGATGATGGCTATATATGAAGGCGTTAAGATTGTAGGTCAAAAAGACCTTAGGGGAAAGAATATTTTCATATTCTCAGATAGTCAAGCTGCTCTTAAAGCGCTGAACTCGCACATTGATAACTCTAAAACTTTCAATGAGTGCCGCAGATCTCATAACGAGATGACAAGGTTATTCGGGATCCACCTCATATGGGAACCCGGTCATATGGGTATCGAGGGCAATAATTTGGCTGACGAATTGGCAAGGAAAGGTACAACCTCATACACCCTCTTGAATAAGGTATTTATTGGTATACCCATGGTATCCTATAAACTCCAGTGAAGGAACAAATCCTAGAGTTTTGCACAAGTACGTTGGGATCACCTTGTCACATGTAGGGTAGCTAAGCTAACGTGGCCTCGCTACGACTAAAAACGCACTAACTCACTACTTGAATAAAGCAGGGTAAATCTTTCAAAAGTAGTAAGCATCTTCATAGGTCACTGTCTTATCATCTGTCTACATCTACATCTACACACTGTCTACATCAAACGATTTTTGCAGAAGCTGCAAATGTGAAGATGAGGTAGAAAATATCCAGCTTTTCCTTTGCGAATGTCCGGCGCTAAGTAAAAGGAGGTTGGCAACTCTGGGCCATCCCTTTTTAAATGGAGTTACCAAAGTCTCATGCCTGGAAATCAAGCATACCCTAAAGTTCAACATCCGTTCGAACTGGTTTGTTGTCGAGGGTAATCTCTCGTAGGTTCAATAAAGATTATGTTTTTAAATATTAAGCGCAACGGGCCTGCGCTGGCCTAAGTGTACGAGTCGTCTGCCGGCTCAGCCATCAAAACATAACCTAACCTAAGCGTCATCCCTTCTTACATTCTTCCCTACTATCGAAGCAATACTAAAGTTTTATTTAAATAAGTAAAAAAAATTATCATGTTGTACTCACTCATAGATGACTTGGGATTTTTGCGAGATTGCTGTGATGGTTCAATATTTGGGTATCCCACACATTCACACCTATCCCTATACATTACAACACATTCACATTCACTACAACTGTAGAAATTAACCTTCTATCTTTCATTGAAGAACTCGATGACCGGATGAAATCCTTCACCATTCTCATCAGACATAATAATTTCTCAAAAATTCGAATCCTTTCATTTGAAATTTTTATGCCACGATTGTTTGACTTATGTTTCCATAACATACACTTGTGAGTTTTTCATATTTTCTATAACTTTGAATTCATAACTAAGTGGAATTTGATGCTTCAATGATATATAGCTGTATGATTTTTATAGCAATAGTTTTTAACATAACATTCCCTGAAGAGCAAACTTTATATTTTTTAATCTAATATATAACGAAAAAAAACAAACACAAAAACACTCATATTGAGTTACAAATTGAGTTACATGATAAACGACCACAACCCTAAACTTAAAAAAAAAAAACGCAAGCCAATAAAAAGCAAAACATTCATAATAAAAATTGCCAATCCACGTTCGAGTTTTTCAACATGGCGCACCGTGCCGCACTGCATTTGACGTCGTATTCACTACTGCGTAAACCAGGCAATAACGCAACGTTACGTAATGTAACTTTACAGTTACTTACGTTTTGATTTACGTTCTGCTTTGGTGAAATAAAATTTGATTCCTTTAATATCAACGAATGAACTTTGTGTGTGTGTGTGTGTAGGTGATGTAGGTTTTTGTTTCTGCAGCATCATCCTGGGATCAAATTTTTATGCAAATATTATGTTGCATGCACCATGCTGAGCAAAAGTAGCGCCTCAAAGTACATAGATACACTTTTATATGCCACGAAATTGCAGATATAAAAGAAGATAGCAGTGAAATAACACACAAACATGTTAAAACAGACACACACACATAAACACATTGCAAAGCATATACGTAGCATGACACTCGAGTTGGGTTGTTTGCATTTTTATTAATACAAAGTAAATTTAATGCTTCACAGAGCGCAGCAAAGACGAGAGCAAATCATTTGTTTTTTTTTTTTATTTTTTTTACCTGCCTCACACGGCGAAATTCTTCAAAAGCGCAAGTAAAGGATTGTCAAAGATACGATGTCTCAAAGTTGCAAATTAAATGAAATATACCTTATCTGCTTATGTTGTGATAAAATATAAAATTGGAAATTTTGCATAAAAACCAGAAATGTTGAAAGAACACTTAAAATTTTTATACAAAATATTTAAGTACCACCATAAAGGTTATTGTCTAAGTTTCTATTTGTTAGTGTTTGACATTAAACTTTATCATATCCTCAAATATGTGCACCCTCTAAATGTTGCAATAAAAATAATATAACTATGATTTTCAAGATATTGCATGACACTGAGAACTGCGGTTGTGGTACTTCACATCAAATTCCATTTTTATGGTCTTGCAACGCCAAACCACAAGCATTCGTGTGAGACGCACGTCTGTCTGACATCAAGAGAGTGTGGGTGTGTGTGTGCATATTTGGTAATGTGTGGCAGTGTGTGTGTGTGTGTGTTTGTCGATGTGTTTTTAGAGTAGTAATAATGGCAAATTGTCGTGTCAACATTTCGCATCTTTGTAGTAATATTTGTAGTAGTAGTGCTTGAATTATCGTGACTTGGATGCAGCTGCAGTCGGTAGATAGAGGTTCAGATTTTATTATTGTTAGCGATGGTAGGTTAATATTTTAGTTGAAGAGCTGTGAGTATTAAGTTGTAGATTTTGAAATATAACAGTTCTGAAGATTTTTTATTTCAATATTTAAGTACAGATTTACTGAATTCACCCCGGTATTAAATGGTTTTCTGATATATGAAGTTTTCTCATCGACGTATTTGTGGTAGTAAGAATTTAGAAGTATGTGTGGTAGTTGACTTAATCTTATATATTAACACGCAAACATCGAATGTTGTACACTTTTTTAATATTTATTTTAGAATAAGGACAATGAAACGTTTATCATTCGAAAGGTACTGCACCATAGAGGTGCCGAATTATGTTAGATTTTAAATTGATGACCTTTGACCCGAAATATTAACGTTGAAAGTTTATATCGGTTTACGGTTACTCTACAATAGGCACTTTTTCATGTAACGAGTGTCAATATATATTGTGATGGTAGAATTGCTTACAAATAGTAAATTTTGAAAAATTTCCGTTATTTTGACATCAAAATTATTGTGATATCTCGGAAACTATAATAGTTCTCATTACAACGTTTTTTCTATGAAAATTCGTTGGTTGAGAAAAATAACGGTATTGGAAAACTTTTTTGCTAATATTTTCCACGAATAGTATGTTAAAAGAATTTCCCGTTATTATGACACCAAAAGTATTGCGATATTTCGAAACCTGTAGATTTTTTTCCATGCAATGCATTTCTTAAAGCAATGTCATTGCCTCAGAATGAGAAAAAAACAATTGATATTTCAAATTTTGATTTTGCAAGCAAATATCTCAGCCATTTGTCAATCGATTTTCATTAAATTTTCTTTGTCTAAAAGTTTAATTAAATGACTTTGGAGAAATAAGAAAATATTTACCGTTATCTCACCAATTCAATTTCTTATGTTGTTTTCAAAAAAACTCTAAAATATGCAATTTTTGCTCAAAAATTAGACCAGGCATTATTTTTTTGTAATTTTTTTTGTTTTTTCTATTTTCTTCTCTCACACTCTTTCATATAACATATCATTTATTTGCAAAAATTGCTTCATTTTGACACATAATTTAATTAAGTGTTTCTATCATCGAAAATCATGAGCTACCCCCTATGATTTTTTTGATGAAAATTACATTTTTCAAAATGTTGTTTTTGTATTTTTGCAAAGTTCTACAGCTTAAAAAATAATTTCTGTGAAAAATTTTTTAAATATTTCAAACCATTCCAAAGTTATATACACAAATCTATGTTTTAAGCCATTTCCTTATCTACTTTATATAATATATATATTATTATTATATCTATATATAAATAAGCGGATGTAGAACAATGAAGAACCATTTTCTCCCGTGTCAACTGAATTTGATAATTTTTTTTTTTTTAAATCAATAAGAGTAGGGAGAAGGAGTTTACCGGATATCTATAGTGGCACATCCCATACAACCCAAATTTGGCATATCGAATAGCTTTAGGTATATCGAACAGGTCACACAGCCTTAAAAATCGGTATTCGGCCTCAAATCAGTCATACGTAGGGGCGTGGCACTTTTCAGCTGCCCAAATTTTGGGTAAAACTTTTGAACTATAAATCAAAAATCAATGAAACGAGGTAGGAAATTCCTATTTAATCGTGTTCTTCCACTGAAAAATTTGAGTGAGCTTTAGATAAAGGGACGTGGCACCACCCATACAATTCAGAGTTTTTACAACGAATAGCTTTGGAAGTAAATGCCGTAAAACAATGGAACTTAATATGGAGTTCCCACTTGCTTATATCCTTCTACTTAAAAGTAGAATATGGGAAGTAGGGTACTGGGATGGGCATTGGACAAAGGGGTGTGGCACCGTATGCATAAGTCAAATTTTTGCTATTGAATAGCTTGAAAGTAAAAGTCACAGAACATGGAAACTCAGAGTGAAGTATTTTGTGAATTCCTGCTGGTGGTGCGTATGGTGCGGCATGAGTTCAGTTACGTTTGCACATGAGTGAAGAAAGAAAAAAATGTTTTCAATAAAAATAAAAAAAAAAAAATCCATTTTTAAATGGTCGAATTTAGACCAAAGGCAATACTAGTTTTTATTATTACACCTCCATTAGAATTATTCTCTCATAAGCAATTTACCCTGATATGATTAAGCTTTTCAAAACATGCGGGTTGCTATTTATATTTTTGGCCTTATATTGAAAAAACATATATTTGTGATCGAAATTGGTTTTATTGTTTTCCAAAATATTCTCCATACACTGAGAAAATTTAACGCCTTAAAATCAAAGAAAAAAAGTTGTTAAAAGACTGTAACCAAAATATCTTTGCTACAAAGAAAAGATCGTTGCACTAATGATTTATTCTTTAACTAAGCAACTGCTGCATCTTTGAATCAAAAGACTGAAGTTCTTTGAAGCTAAATCAATCAAAAAATATTTGCCGTAAAGATAAATTATTTACTAAAACGATTTTATTCTTTGTTAACAAGAATTTGTTTTTTGTAACCCAAAAAATCACAACAAAACAATCACACCAAACCCATCATACCATACCATATCATATCATAGTATACGTAGCATAAAATACCATAGCATACCATACTAATATCATACTGTATCATAAAACTATGTGATATGTACAATTTTATATCAAAAACATAAAGATATAAGGAAAATAAATGCTATATAGAAATATACTCTGTGTACTCTTCATTTTTTACTCTTCATGTAAATACGCTGTATTTTGAACAGACAGTACTGCAATTTGACCTGCTGTATACAAAGGGTGTGCATGATCAGCAAATTCTATACAAACTCTTTTGAGAACCAGCCGAATATTGTATAGTACTCGTTTTGGGTTCAGGTTTGATTTGAAATTACTACACACAAAATTTTGAAATACAGCACAACTCTGTTACTTAAGTAGCACCAGTCAGTGTTTGTCTTTTCGCTTAAGGTTAATGTTTCTGATATGAATATCAAAGACAAGGTCCATATCAAACACATCAACTTTAAACGAAAAAGCAAACAAAAAAAATCATAGGTTATATTTACGTAGCCTTCATACCTAAATTATAATAAAAAAAATTGAATTACTTACTATTCACTTGGAAACTACGGAAATAATTATGGTTTGTTATCGTTTGCAATTCGAACAGCTGTTTTTTAGATCTAGCTGAACTTTTTGCAGTAATATGCTTTGCTCGACATCTTTGTTTTTGAAAACAAAACAAGGCCTGAAAGATTTGTATTATTTTAAGTGCAGACACAAACCGTTTAACAAATTTAGTACAGATTTAGTATAGCAGTGGAAAAGCTACTGTGTCCATAATATATTATAATTATTTAATTCTGCGTAACACTATGTGAAAAACAAGGCGAATTGATACATCGGTTTTACTACCCATCGCGGCTAAAGAAGTTTCACTTCAAAAAAGTCATTGGGGACCAAAGCAGGGATGTACAGCTGACGACCCATCAATCCGATTTTTTTGATTAGCCAAACGAAACAGCTGTCTAGTCTACGGTATGATTTGATCTAAAAAGAGTTGTTGTTGTTGTTAGTTGCTTTCTTCATTAACATATTTGGCCTCAATAAGCTTAACATTTACAGCCCTATTCTGACAGCTTAACAAAGCTCACCACATTAACAAAATAGTTAATATTAACAAATTGTTAAGGTTTCGTATTCTGGTGATAATTTAAAAGCTCCTTTCTTTACTATTTTGTTAATGTCAGAAAACATCTTAACAACGAGAGATAGTTCAGTTTCATACCAAACAAATGCTGTGCAAAGAAAATAAAATATAAAAAATGGATGAATTCTTACCTCTTACTTCTTTTAAGCATTGCTACTGAAGAACATAAAAGAAAATATAAATCTTAAAGACTACAAAACACTCAAACATTATTTGGCTATTGAACAAACTAATTTTGAAACTTAAAACAACTGTAAACAATCCGTAAATTATTTATTTCTAACGTTTTCCATCTTACTTGAAGAAAAATAAACATAAGCAATCAAAATAACCAAAAAATCAGCAATAAAAAAACAGCTGACGCTTTATATCTATGGCATTTACATTTTCACCATGCGTGGTGAACTTAAACAGCTTTTGAGAGCTTTCAAATTGTTAATGATTTGCCAAAATACGAAAATTTACTTTACATAACAAAAACATTAACAAGAGCTTCTTTACAATTCCTTGTTATGTTAACAAGCAGAATAGAGCTGTTAGTCTCAATAATATTAAATAAAAAGGTTACATTAAATTAAATCATATAAAAAAAAAGGTTTTGGTTTGAGCATATTTGCTAGAGCCCGCATTGTCATAATACAGAATTATTCGCCTCTTCTTAGAATTTTTTCAAATTTCTCCAATGAGTTGTGGCAAAAAAAAGATCGTGTACCATTCAGAATTGACCGTCCTACGATGCTCTAACGCCACTATCACCACATAACTGTTAAAGCAGAAGAAACAGTCAACCATTTGCAATGTGCTTCTTCTGCAAACAACTTTTGTTGGATTCAGATCGTTTCTATCAATGATTTTAGCCATACAGTCGATTGCGAATGGAATTCGTTCTAGAACGAACGTCAACCACGATTGAATTCGTTATATCAGTTTTTTATATTGCTGTAGGATGGTGCTTTATTGCCGCATAAACAATTAAGTTCATCAATGAATTTTTGCCTTGATAATTTACATAAAATTTGTGAAAAATTATCACACGAAAATGTTCACGAGTTGATTTTATTTTTGCCCGGAATGAATTTTCCAAGTTACTTAAAACAACATAAATCGCGCTCAAATGGCAAAATATTCTGAAGAAGGGTATGTCCAATAATGTCAAGTGTCAAATGAAAATGTTAGATGATAAGTCATTCCACTTAATGTTGTCAAGGCCAGAAGTATAAATAGCAAACCTCGTATATCTCAAAAGTAGAAATGACATAGCTCTATAAGCTTTGGTTTTGGGTCACTGTGGATTATTTCCAAAGAACTTTTCTGTCAAACTTTCAAGAGATGATATGTGATAATATGAGATCAGACAGGATTTTGATAAATTTGAGATGACATACCCGAAGAATGCTTTTGAAATACGAATATACACTATTTTTTTGATGTACCTTTAAAACAATAGTTCGGGTATGTCTGCAAAATTTACACTGAAAACACGAATTTTGTGTTTAAATAATAGCTTGCAATTAATTTTTCCAAAGTAAGAGCAAATGTGTTTAAAACGTTTGAAATACATGAAAAAAAGGTAAATTATGAACACATTTTTTTAATACATTGTTTTCATTTTTAAGCTAATGTTTTTTACGAACAAATGTTCATATTTTAAACACAAACTTCTATACGTTGCAATGATCCTATTACGAAAGTAAACTTGTTGGAAAGGTCATATCAACATGAAATGGTTAAAAATTTCACAAATTTCGTTTGTTTTCATGCGGTTTACATTGATTCTAGAATAATTAAATATAGTAGAGGAGATGACTAGGTCAATTATATAGGAATACGTACTAGTCAGTAAGACCATAAAGTGGATGTTATCAGAAGAAATAAATAAACCAGAAATTAAACTTAAAAACTATACCATAAAACAATCTATCTACCCTAAGAGGTTGGAATTTTAAATGTAGATTAATAGGTTTCCGTCAGACAACGTTTTAAAAATGAAAGTAATACGTCCACTTTTGAAATTTTACGTGCTATATTGTTCCATGTGGCGTCCGTGGCGTAGTTGGTTAAAGTGTGTGGCCGCTATGTCAACGAACCTTCAAACCCAGGTTCGAACCCCAGCAGCGACAGAAAATTATTTGAATTAAAATAATTTTTCTGTACGACCGCCACCTCTCTGCAGACAATGGCAAACCTCAGAGAGTAATCAAAATGCCAAGAACATTCTGTTCATCGCCGTTTGGAGTCGGCGTTAAACATGTAGGTCCGGTTCTCGGTCAATTGTGCACAAACTTAATAACACGCACAACATAATTGATCATAAGAAGCTAGGTCAAAGTCCTTTCAAGGGCTGAAATGGCCAGTTATTTATTATTATTATTTTTATTTTATATTGTTCCATGCTTATCTACAATTGCAATTCTACAATAAATTTTCAGCCTTATAACGCCATGTCTACACAGAGAGTTTAGTTTGAGTTTCCAGAACAAAGTTGAGTTTTACTACTAAACGCAAAATAAACTCTTGAGTCCACCAGTACAATTTCCCAGGTTGAAACTTAACTAAACTCAACTTTGTTTCTATGTTTATCAGAACTCAATTTGAGAAATCCCTAAAAGTATGGTTATGTTCTTATAAAAAGGCAACTTGTATAATTTTATGGCGATAAATGCCAAAAACAGCTGTTGCAAAATTTACAATTTGCAAAAAATGATAAAAAAAGCGAAGAAAAGAACTTGGGCAAGTCTAGAAGATGAGGTCATAGATGGGGTCTTCATATTAGTATGGGCCGATAAAATTTCAAATTTCGCAGCGCTAGGAATAATTCGAATGTATATATGAATTGATGTCACGGTGGTGGATGTGCCAAAAAAAATACCTAGCAAACATTATGACTTTTAAAAGACTCTTTTAAGACTCATATAAATGAGTTTTAATCGTCATAACGCTCTCAAAAAAGACTTTTTTATGAGTACATTTTCGTAGGTTTGGGCTTCAAAATGTAATTCATAATAATGACTGCTTTATGCCTCATTCTGGACTCAAAATTAAGACTCTTTTAAGACTCATATTTAATACTCTTTTAAGACTCACAATAAAGACTCTTTTAAGAATCATAATAAGTACACTTTTAGAACTCATATAAATTAGTCTTTTGGACTCGAAATAAAGACTCTTTCAAGACTCATATTTAATACTCTTTTTAGACTCATAATAAAAACTCTTTAAATACTCATAATAAATATTCTTTTAGAACTCATATAAATTAGTCTTTTTAGACTCAAAATAAAGACTCTTTTAATAGCCACATTTAATACCTTTTAAGAATCATGTAATGGAATCTTTAAACACTCATATGAAGACTTTTCAGAACTCATAGAAGTAACAATGATCCGTTTAGGTTGAAATATATTTTTAGATTTAAGATTTTTTTGAATATTTTACAGTCCATTAATAAAACAAAAAACAAAATTATTTTTTTCTAAGCATTTCAAATAAAAAGTAATTGTAAGATAGACTGAAAGACTGAAAGATAAATTATGACGTGTTGGAGCAACCACTTCGAAAAAAATATTCACATTCTCACAAATTACTATCACATTACAAATTACAGAGGATCAGCCGTGATGGTCAGATATGCATATGCAGCAACGTTTTTATATATTAAAAAGATAAAAATATAACTTTAAAATTTATAAAATCCTCTCAGAACCTAATTGTCGAGTTCTCATAAAACACTCGTATATAAGAATCTTTTATGAGACCTTTTTTTTAATTACGCATATATCATGCAATATAAGTATGATCCTTTTGTGAGTCTTATTTAAGACTTTTTAATGAGTTCTTTTTATGAGAACTCATAAAGCAAGCATAATATTGACTCTTTTAAGAGTCCTATTTTTGAGCAGTCATTTTTGAATCAAATCAAAGACTCCTTTAGGAGCATTTTAATTGCGTACTCAAAAAACATGCATAAAAAATACTCTTTTTGGAGTCTCATATCTGAGCAATCATTTTACAATCATATCAACGACTCCTTTAGGAGTCTTTTTATTGCATACTCATAAAACACGCATAAAAAATACTCTTTTTAGAGTCTTATTTCTGAGCAATCATTTTACAATCATATGAAAGACACCTTTAGGAGTCTTCATATTGCTTATTCATAAAACACGCATAAAAAATAATCCTTTTAGTCTTATTTCTGACCAATCATTTTACAATCGTATCAAAAACACCTATAGGAGTCTTTTTATTGCTTACACATAAAACACGCAAAAGAAGTGCTCTTTCTAGAGTAATTTTTTTTAGGTACTCAGAAAATGTTTGCAGGGTATGAGAACACAAAAATTCACGAAGAAATGTCACACTAAACACAATTCTGCTGACGCATCTCTGTGTGAACAACTATGGTTAACTTAAGACTAAACTCAAACTTAACTCTCTTCGTAGACATGGCATAAGTTGAGTATTTTTTTGTCAGCTGTTTAAATGTGACCCAAATTGCATTAAACCACGCCTACCTCCTATAGGCTCCCAAAGCAACTTGCTTTGCACATAAGCAACATAAGTGGCAACAATGAGTTTGATATTTAGATAAATTGAATCAAAACCACGCGTATCCTCCATACAAGCTGACGTCATTAAAATAATAAAACCTTTGAACGCAGCTGAAAGGGGTTTTAAGTTCGTAACAACCATCAGTTTTTTATTTTTCCTTTTCTTGG